>KN731283.1:0-12576 GCA_000816745.1 Ancylostoma duodenale | reverse complement strand
GTTTCGGAAACTACTGTGGAAATTTTGGCCAAAGGCTTTGTTGTCACCCTGTGTAGCATCCTGCTTCGCCGTCCTCCACGGCGGCTTCGATTTTGATACGTATCGATTGTCGGAAGCTTGTCAGCCAACGATGGCAGCTATTTACCGCCGATAGTCGGAACGTGTTAGGATCAACATCGCTGATGATGGCGACGCAGGGTGCTTTACTCCGCGTAGAATTGCGTCGAAATAGTGGGACAGCTGTCAAGTATCCAAAACGATGAAAACCTGGGACAGAAAATTCCTATTATTCTGTCTTGAATGTTCGTTTTCAGCGACAAAGCGCGAAGCGTTGGCGAGGCTTTGCTGCCGGCCTTCAATACGCCATCCGGGATCCCGAAAAGTAATCTGGACATGAAGACGAGATACGCGTCGAACTATGGCTGGGCGAATGGAGGGTAAGTTCGATAGACTCATTCTTCGAGCAGCGTAGCCAATTCTCCTTTACACTATGCAACATTCACTTTTCAGCTCATCCATTCTGGCGGAATTTGGCAGCCTCCATCTCGAGTTCATCTACCTCAGCCACATCGCAAAGGCTCCAATATTTGCCAAGAAAGTGAAGAAGATCCGTGATGTTCTGGACCGCATGGAGAAAGTGAACGGACTCTACTCCAACTACGTCAACTCCGACACGGGAAGGTTCACCAGATCGTACCACATGTGAGAGATAATTTTCCTTGAGTTCTCTCTGAAACAAAGAACAGTTAACTGATGAGGAACTATTGAACTTGTTGGCCTTCCCATACTTTAAAAATGTCGATTCACCATTCAGGTCACTGGGTGCACTGGGAGATTCGTTTTACGAGTACCTCATCAAATCATGGCTGCAATCAGGAAAAATGGATGATCAAGCGCGAGCAATGTATTGGGAGGTCAGCAAAGCCATGCGGGAACAGTAAGTAGCTAGGAGCAAACGTATTTGACTTTGGATAAAAGGTTTGATTAGTAGAAAAAGCTGGCACTTTTCCAGTTTTCTGCCCATGAATCTCACGAAAAAATTTTCGCTGAAAAATTGTCCAGAAGGGAGGAATTATTTGACATGATTATTAGATGATTACGACCAGCACCTCTGTTTTGTACCGTAACTTCATTTTTAGTACACATTGGCCGTAAGAATATCACGGAAAATTAAGAGTTTACATGCAGGTTTACATACACTTACCCGTGACGCAACCGCACCGCTCGCGCTGGAATCCTCTCTGCGACGACAAACTATAGGGTTGATAGTTAGTTGGTTTTCGTCATAATTAACACAAATATGACGAAAAACTATCAAGGAAAACCTGATTTGTCATTACGGTAGCGATTTCATCGCGAGCGGCGCGGTCACGTTGCGTACTTCTCGTGTCCGCGACAAACGCACCGCCTGCCAGTATCCATGAAATAGTGGTAGTAGTAATGGTAACCATGGTCAGAATATGATTCAATCCCTCTATTCAACGTTTCTGTCAAATAACCTATTCACCAAGCTCCAAAACCAATAGAATAATGACTTAGGAACCAATTCTAAGATTCCGAGTACTAGAGAATGAATAATCCTTCAATCTTCCTTGTCATTCTCCCACCGGTGTATCGCTCTTTTATTTCTTTCATCACCGATTTTTCATCTTACCTTAGATGAAACATTTGAATTCAAATACATCCGACACATTGCTCAATCCCAAATGTACCGCCTACCGTACACCTACCGTAATTGTTTAGGATGGTGTTAAAGTCAAAATCCGGTCTCACTTATGTCGCCGAGCTGCGGAACGGGCTACCAGAGCATAAGATGGGACATTTGGCTTGCTTCTCTGTTGGAATGTTCGCACTCCAAGCGGTCAACGAAAAGACTGAGCAGGAGCGGGTGGGTATTTTTTTTACCCTGGTTTCAAGGACTTTCACTGCGAGCTGGGTCACAGCTGCACTGCTATCAAGGCCTACGGACAGCGAAACTTGCTGAATTTCGTGGAAATTCTACCTTTCAATCTCTTTGTGCGCGTGAACCACTGTTGTCTACTATCCTTCTGGATAATCCGGAATTTACTCTTTGATCACCATGAGCAGAGCCCCACTTTACCTTTCATTGCAAATATCCAAATCTAAATTGCCGAATGATTTTCAAGGCATCAATTATGAAATTGGCCGAAGAGCTGGGAAGGACATGCCACGAGAGCTACATAAGAACTACTACCCATATTGGGCCAGAGATGTTTTACTTCAATGGTGAAGAGGACGCGACAAGTAGGTGAGGGCATTAACTCTCGGATATGATCCTCGATCCCGGCGGAAGCTCATCCAGGACTTTAGGAACAGTGAAAACGGCTACATCCTCCGACCAGAAGTGATCGAAGGATTCTTCTACCTCTGGAGGCTAACCGGGAAACAAGTAAGGGTCCAAGCCGCTGTGGCACCAGGAAGACGTTCATTGATTAGTAATAGGGTAATTTTATATTTACAGATGTACCGTGAATGGGTGTGGGACGCTATCCAAGCGATCGACAAGTACTGTCGCGTTGAGGGCGGATTCTCAGGGCCTTAGGACGTCTACGATCCTAAAAAGGTACACCTCATGGCCATGCACATTCCAATTTTCCGCTTTCTATTCTCCCCTACTATAATGTCCATTATTTTAGGGTCGCGACGACGTGCAGCAGTCGTTTTTCCTCGCAGAAACTCTGAAATACGCGTACCTGACGTTCACGGACAACTCCGTGATGCCACTGGACAAATGGGTATTCAACACAGAGGCGCATCCACTCCCTGTGATGAATTGAAAATTTGCTTCAACACTGACATCTCTTCATTTTCGAAGATTCCACACTAATTGCCTAGTCCAAATTCCTAAAGAAGTACTAAGAAGTTAAGTTTTATGCTGTAAATATATCAAATCACTAATTATACACTTCTACACCGTCCAGCTAGAACCCAGCTAGAACTGTTGGTTATTTAGATAGCTATAACCCTTAGTTATCATTGAGTATTTTGTACGGGTTACTGATTTCCTGTGCGGGATATCATGTCGTCCCCAGCTTTGCCTTGACTGTGATATGCTTGTTGCCGTTACTCGTATTCTCATATTGTTATTGCAAATTATATTGTTTATTCTACGGCGACTAGAAGAGATTCGAGAAATAAATTCGCTTCTGAAACATGTCGTGATATTCGTTGCTGAGGATGAGGATCGGCAGAGGGCTGAGAAATCGAGTTATCAGAAATGTCGATAATCCAAGAAAACTCGAAAAACGCATTATTCGAGATGTCGAATATTCGAAAAAAAGCGAGCCAAATCTCTAATCAAAAGAAGGTCCGGACACGATCTGACGCAGGCTAGACGCAAGTTTTACGCATGCGTTTGCTACCTCAAAGCCATTCGCGGTAGGGATTCTTACTGTGTATGTACTGTACATGTGATCGAATTAAGACCGAATAATTTTGTTACTTCAATTAACGATTTAGAAAACAATTCGAAAATCCATTTATTCGAGAGTGAGAAAGTCCTGAAGCTCTTCTTCTCTTGACTGCAGCATAACTACATAACTACATACAACTCTCTTGACCACTATTACACACACTACTACTATGTATGTTGGTCTCATGTTCAAACGTTCGGATTTTCCATTTACTCGAAGTCCAATATTTTTACTCTCGAATACCGAATATGTTTCCAAATGATTAATTTTCTATTCCGGGCCGTTGCAGCTGGAAACGAGAGTATTAGGGATAGTCTATTTCTATGAAATATAGTACTAGGCAAAAGCTTGTAATAAAAACGTGACTGATTGTATTGTTTCTGAACACACACGTAATCACTCCAGAATCAAGTCATTTTCGCCCATTCAGCCACTACCTACCTTTTGCAATTAGCGCCTTTGGCCACGATGTCGTCGATAAGCGAACATAGATTGAACTAATATTAGCTTACAATTAGAGAAAGCACTGCAGCCTCTCAATTTTAAATAGAACGCGGAAATTATAATTATGTCTATTCGTTTCAGTGCAGAATCTAGTAGAAACCACGAATACTTACATGTTTAGGTGAGGAGATAAAAACTGATGTCGTAGTAAGCGAGAACGGGGATGGGAGTGGATTAAGTGGGTTATTCAAATAAAATAACTTAAAATCAAAGTTTGAAACAATGGAGAAGCACCTCATTTTATCACCCGCTAATTTTTTCCAACAATTTCCTCAGTGAAATCTGAAACATAGTTAAAACTAGCTGCCGTACCCGGCTCCGCTCGGGTGTTTTACTGCTGCGTCTATCTCACACTCCTGAGACCAATTGCTACTGTCGATAAATTCATTAAAATGCCCACAACTTTGGTGATCAGCATATGAGTGAAGCTCAAGTGACCTTTTCCATCGACCTGTGAGCGAAAAGTAAGCAAAGCTATTTCTATGACACTGAATCGATGTATTCCTGCGAAATGATTGTCATACTCATATTCAGCGTATTGAGGAACCCCAATAGACATGACCTCACTGCCCCATTGGTTAGAAAAGCGAAAAATCAATAAAGTCGATAAATCAATATTTCATGCAAAACGGTTGCCATATTCGTGTTCAGCGTACTCAGAAACCCCAGTGGACATGTATTCACCTCCCCATTGGTTAGAAAAGCGAAAATCGATAAAATCGATAAATCAATATTTCGTGCAAAACGGTTATCATATTCGTGTTTAGCGTGTTGAGGAACCCCAGTAGACATGTCCCCACCGACCCTTGTGTAAAAGTGGCCAAAAACCAATTAAATCGATATAAACGATAAATCAATCGATAGTCCCATACGCAAAATAGCCTATAACCTCCACCGGCCCGCGAAGGACGTGCATGCAAAATTTGGTCCAGATCGGTTCACCCTCCGCGATTTCTATTCAATACATACATACATACACATACACATACACATACACATACACATACACATACACATACACATACACACATACAAGCTTTCACTTTTATATATACAGATGACATAGCGAGATAATACGAAGTTGGGAAACGTGACAAAAATCAGTTCCTGTGGCCGAACTGGCATATTTTTAAAGCAGAACTATCCGAAGATTTGAGCCCGTCCTTGAACCTTTGCAGGGATGATTGAGTCACAGTCAATGCAATCCTACAGCTTGTCAACTCAGCATTCAAAAAACAATGAGACATGATATCACTGTTAATGCTCACAGCTGCCTCATTTGGATGGAAGAAGACACAACTGTAATCTGTATCTGCATAAGTATTCTATTCAGTGGTACAACTGTTGCAGAGGGGAGGTAAGTGGAAGAAGTGCGAAAAAAGGTGGGGTCTCTCCCCCCCCCCCCCCCTCTCTCCCCACCCTCTGTTCCAGAAAAATGAGCGGGGTCACGGGGTCACCTTCCGCTCCACTCCTCAACGAAAAAAAAAAAAAAAAAAACGGGCCACGAACTGCCGGAATCTAAAAGATAGTCTTGATTACGGGAAACTTTTACTTTCAACCATTGCTATTAAAAACATGTTGATGTTGAATTGATGAACCATGTTAATGTTGAATTCATTGATGAAATCAATGAATTCTGTTCTAACTTTCTGTTTTCCAGCTAGTTACTGACTAATAAATGAATTGGATTGAACTGAAGGTGCGCTAAAGCCTTCATTAATTTTATAAAGCAGTTTTGAAAATTCTGCCAATCCATTTGCGGGATGTATCTCTCCTCGGCTCGGCACTGATTTCATGCTGCCCTAGGAGTGCTACAGGGGCTAATGCCGTGGCTGACAAGGATTGAGGGACTGACCTACTAGTCGGCTCTCAGTCAAAGGCAGTCCGCTGTGAAGATGAAAGGAGGTCGCCGCTGATAATGAGGTGAAGTGCTAGTGGCAGGATCCATGACTATATAGGGGACTGCTGGGACGGGAACGGACCCGCCACAATGTCTCATGCCACAGTATTTTCGGGCTCTTCCTTACTCGAGTCGCCACCTCCCCCTTATGTGATCTCAATCAGAGAGGTAAGATTCCGTGGATTTGCCTCTCTAATGCTGGTTGAAGTTGTATAGGTTTTTTCTTTCTTATATAACAATGGTTATAGCCTCACATTCCAGAGTCCCAAGCGGATACATGCAAGATCATTGAAATCGAATGAGCTAAAGTTAGAATGGATTCCTTATACAACAGTGAGTTATGCTTCGATTTACATTCATGGAATGTGCAGTTTTTACACTTTTTTCGCTCTTTTTTTCCGCAACAAAAATACTCCAAATATCTGTTTTCTTGGAAGCTTTATTAACTGTAGATATGAAAATACATGACAAAGACAAACCAGTTAGATTTCTGGAGCAATTTCTACCTACTTTTAGACCCACGCTGCCCTGTACATATTTGTCGCTGTAATAGCTCTCATCTACAACAGCATCTGCTTCATACACAATTTCGGGAGAATGCCACTAACCAAGACTGCTCTGGATGATGTATTTGGTATGTATCATAATTACTTCCTTTATTTCACTAATGCAAATGTTAAGGATTATATTGCCGTCACAAAAAAAAAATTTGAAACGAAAAGTGCTCGAATTAGAAGAAATTTACTTGCAAAAGAAAACTGCTAATTGTCAACATGTTTCTCTCTCATTAGGTGCACTGCTTGAGAGCAAGATTTTACTTCCACCATTCGGAAATAATGAGATGGAAAAAATCAAGTGGAGGCAGAGCATATCAGAATCCAAGTTTCTTTCCAAAAACCGCTGGAAATTTGCGAAAAAAAAAGGTAGCTGGAATTTACAGACTCTTTCATAAGAAAGTCTAGCCGGAAGACGCGAATTGGAACAGGATCTCATTGTCAGATTTTTTCTCGTCAATTCTAATTAATTCGGCTGGAATTTGAGCGTTCAACAGAGGAACAGAATTTGTGTAATTTCTTTTTTCTCGGCAAGAAAAAGACGCGATTCCCGCGATTATCACTTCTTCTGCCCGAAAAACTCCAAAACTTCATTAAATTTCATTGAAACTTTGTCATGAAAATTATTTGACATGCTAATCACGAACATCATTCTCATTTTCTACCTAAACCCCTTTTTTATCAGGGCTACAGTGGGACTACTGTAGGAAATTGAAGGGAATGCCGGTTTTGATAAGAAAATGACAACAGCATGGGAATTATTTGTTGACATTAGTGATCAACACATAAAATAACCACTCTAAGCAATGTTTTGGAAGATTTCGTGAGATACCATATGCTGCTGCACACCTACCATAACCCTGCAAAAATGGCGTTGCAGTACAAAATTAATGGCAAAATTATGACATTCGTGAGCAGCAGGTCAAACAGCTGTTCAGACAACACTTCAGCGAAAATTTCGACTTGGTATTTTGTGGCGGGAAACTGGAATAGAGTCAGAATTCCTGAAAACAAAATTGTCTGCGGTAACCGGATTTTGCCCAGCATTTTCCTTCTCGTAATAGAGCTAAAAGGTTCAGGAAAAGGCAACCAAGCAGTTCTTCTCTATTTCGTTAAAAAAATTAATAAACGAATTGTAGACGTCTTCGTTAAAAAAAATTAATAAAGGAATTGTAGACGTCTCTCACTTCTAATTGAATTAGGGATTTAATGACGGATGCAGTAGAGTTTCGGTATGTTCCTAGGTGCATTATTTTCACAACAATTCAATCAAAAATTTTGAAATACATAGAGAATTAGTTTCTACTAACTTTAATTTTCATTACATATGTAACTGCATACAAATCTTTTCCTGCTAAGCTTGCTCTGAACTTCTAGATACAGTCTTCAGGCCTATGCTTTCAATAAACCTCTATTTAGTCAAAATTTGTCCATCCGTAGAATAGTTTGAATTTTTTTCCAGGAGAAGAACCTCTGCTGTGCTCAGTAGTCATGCAGTGGATGATGGTGTTCTCCATATTCGTAGCAGGACTCGCACTGGAACGATGTGTTCCCCAACCGCTGCACATTTTCCTCTCGGTCAGTCCCTATCCACTTCAGCGAACACGCCAACACATTTTACATTTCATACTTCTCACTGAAAAGAAACATTTTGGAGGAATCAACGTTCGATCGACAATTTTCGATGGACAATCGACGATTTTCCACTTATCTATTCATTTTCTTACAGATTTTGGCTACGAATGGTAATGCCGTGCTCTTTGCGATAAACGTGAGAAAGGTTACCGATAGAGTCATAAAAGCCAGTAAGTTCTTGAACATGCGTTATATTCGAGATTTCACAATTCCGTCAGTAGAAGCGTGGAATTTTCACAACATGTCCACTGGAGGGAAGAAGACTTGAAAATGAACTGCTGTGATCCCTCTATGTAGCCTCTGATCAATTCCAGAATCTTTAGGAAAACTCATCAGTATTTAGCCGGTGGGAGCATCTACATAGCATTTTTGCGTTGAGATATGCGAATTAATGAAAAAAGCTAGAAAGATCTTGTACCTGACATAAATCCTGGCACAAATAGATTTTTGCTATGTCTTTCTCCAAATGCTCTCGCATACATTTCATTAGTTATTGTCCACTTATTTTTAAGGGAAAATCAAGGTGGGATTCATTAGTTTCGAACAGTCTTCCAGCTGTTCAGTAACATATTTAAATTATAGTTTCGGTGCTGTCCAAAAAAGTGCAAAAATCGCTATCCCCCTTTGTTTAGAGATCGTAGAAGAATGCTTTGATAAGAAAATAAAGAACATTTCTCGGAAATTCATTTCGTTAATGGCTAAAAATGTGGAATCTTCCATGTGACAACAGTGAGAAGGATTGGGAAAATGTACTAGGTTTACTCAACTGAAGTTTTTATTTCAGAATGTGTCTCCCTAATCTTTTGCAAAACGACAGAGCAGGGTAAGATTAGTTGACCCTTCCAAAAGGTCACTCTCCTCAGGGCTTTCCTTCATAGCAGCCCTATCGTCAAGAGATGGGAACCACAGGTGTCACCCTGCCAGAGGCAATCGTCATTAATTCGATAATGCCTCATTGATCGTGGTAGAATAAGAAGATTTGGAATTGATTTCAATTCTGTTCTGAAGAATTTTTCTTAAAAATACGCTCGAAATCAAGTTTCTATTTGAGAGATTTCTCGCTCTCTTTCCTACAGAAGATCTAAGTTTCTTGTATTTCAGGCTCCGAATATTTCATTTTCGTCACGGCTCTATTCCTTCTTTCAATAACCCTTTGCTGTGCCTACTTAGTGGCGTTGAACTACACCAGGAAACAGAAAAGGTAACTGATTCAACTCCATAGTACTAGTTGGAGTTAAGATTTGAGAGGCCTTAGAAATGAAAATGACGCTCAACTGAACCCTTAGTAGATTTCTAAGCTCCCCTATTCCAGACTGCAGCGATCCACCGTTCTGTCGAACACCGCGCTCGACCTGAGCAGGAGACGCACGCAGAAAGCAGAAGAGCACAAGGCTGCCATGGAGGCTTCATTCCTCCTAGACTACTCAGAACTGATGTATCTATAAAAAAACGCCCTCACAACTTGTTTTCAAACCTCTGTATGTTTTTATTTTTGAAAATGTTGGCCAAATGTCTGTGTATTGTCGAATAATAAAAATCTTTGCTTATTGATGGCGCTTGATTCTTTTCTTACAAATGCCAAAACCGACTGATAAGTGTCCACTTCATATCGTACAAACGTCAGCGCAACGTGTTATACATAGCCAAGAGAATAACGATCACGTAGTTTTTACAATAACGGTGGTTCCATAAGTGCAGCTGGGACTGTTTCTTTTCTTTTCAGCAAGATGAGGATAAAGAATATAAAAAAAAGACCCTCATCAGAATCCTTGTTATCTCAAGCTACACGGAAAGTAAATGAACATGGATCCACATGAGGAATGGCAATAAGGTGACGGACTCTAAGGAAAACAGGCACAACAGTTTGCTTTGGAGTTTTGTTCATGCTCACTGCCGGCTTCAGAGTTCAAAAAATATTCAAAGAGGAGAGGTGAATCGTGGGTACTCCAACTCATATGTATGTTACACACAAAATCACGAAATCCAATCTAGCAGCAATGTGGAGGTCTCGTCATTTTCCGTCCAGGACCATATCGCATCCTTACTTTGCCTCAGTGGTGGGTCCCTTCGTCGTTGCCAGATGATGCTCGTATTACGAAAGACATCACCTTTTTGTTGGATGTGACTATTCCTCCTCCAACAATTGCGTAAAACCAAAGAAGCACCAGCTAAAGTAAGCTTAGAAGGTATCCACAGTTTCTCCTTGGATTTCGCGTTCTGCCTTGTAATGATGAAACTATACCTTAAGGATAGAGCGTTGTCCGAAATCATGGTTTTTTTAAAAACATTGTTGCGCTCCTTGTAAACTATTTGTCACCCGAACGAAGAAGTGACACACGGCGGCCACTGGCTACCGCTAGAATTAAGTCATACATAGTATGAAATGCAGGCCGTACCTTATCGTTTAGAGTTAAGTTCAAGGACAGTGAATTTTATCATGGATTCGCACAACTTTGATGTGCCTCTCAGCAGAAGTAGAGAAAGTATACAATGAAGTACGTTCTAACATCCGTTCTAGGCTTAGAATGCAAAAGCGTTGAACCAACTATTGCTCAAATGCTTTTTCAGTCCATTCATGTAGTAATGAATAACACTTGAGTGATCATTGCCGCTCGAGCGCGTACCTCCTTCGTTGACCACAGAAATCTTCGCCTTAGAAATTTCTCTCTTATTAGTAACCCTAAGATGAGACGGTGCTCATCTTGAACTGATGTTTTCAGTAGCAAAAGCACAGGTTTGACCCAAACTTTTCCCAATGTTTTCTCTGCACGCAATAATTCATGGCTGGTGTATTAACAGTGCTTTGAACGCACTACTCAGCTAGTTCTCCAAAAGCTCCAAAAGCCTCAAAATCGAAACCTAACTTACTTAAACTTGACTAGACTTAGATTTGCCTCTGTGGGTTATTTGCTGTCCTGATCATGAAAATTTTACATTGTATGGTGACTCCTCTCTTTTGTATCTTTACTGGAGCACCCCGGTAGAGTTACTATCGGGAACCGGGAAAAATGTCCATTGTGTCAAAAAGTGACCATGTCGTGGAAAATAATGGAGATGATCGTGACCAGCATATCAAACAACCCCCTTCTAAAAAGTTTCAGAAGTTTCTGGGGCTAGCGTTGCTACCGTATACTCACCGTAACGCTCCAAATAGGTGGTTACGGTACAAAGTGATGATGACGTCATCCATGTTTGCCACTCGTGTCGCGCACCAAAATTTCAGGAAATTTTCGTCCGGATGCGGAGAAAATGGAAACATAGTTCATTCGCGCGGCTGTCGCGATGACAAAACCAGGAAGATTCTCCACTTGGGGATGGGATTCATGGACGTGTAGCCAAACAAAATCAGGTTAGTTAACCAATCTTCACGTCCTATGTCTCTTAACGTTACCTACTCTATAGGTAAACCAGTTACGCTCACCATCTTTGGTTTGCGTGGCTAACATCTAGGAATCCTAGCTCTGTAAGCAAATTTTGGTTGGGAACTATGATTTTGAGATTTATGGAGCTTAACTTGTGGAATAGTGCCGAGCGAACAGCTGATTCAATGTCGATCTCTGGCGACCTCCGATTTCCACATGGGACCATGAATTTCTGCCCCCTGGGGGCGTTCAAAAATTGCGTATGACACCCGTGTTTCAGGGGCCATCGCGGGCAATTGGGAAAAGTTTTCAACCAGCAATAAACGCACCTCGGCAAAGCCTCATTGGTCACGTTATCGCCTCTGCGCAAAGCTATTGGAGACCACCCACGGCGCCTGCCACGTGCGGCCTCCGTCGTACTTCTCGCGGGTGCAGCTATCGCCTTCAGTATGGGCGAAAGGCGCACGCGGCGCGTCCGCACGTCGGAGCCGGTAGATTTTCGAATTTGCGGGCGCGCCACAATTCGCGGATGTTGCTTTCTCACTTTTCATAGTGTTTTCCTCGTTCATTCTATTTCTTTTTGTATATGCTTTCTAAAATCAATCTGAGTTTTGTATTTTTGAGCTGCAAAACCACGCAAATGTGCAAAAGCGGGAGTAATTTTAATTTCATCTTCATTAACTTGTCTCTGCGTCAGTTTGCGTTGAGAACAGAGATCTTTTTCGACTGGAGTACATTGAAAAACTAGAGTAATCTATGGCTCTGATTGAAAAATCACTTTTGAACGTTCTTGAATGGGGAAGCTGAGGTTTTGGACCGACAATTTTTGATTTACTTCAATTTTCAACACAATTACTTTTGTTCGGTAACAATCTATCCGGTTGTCTTTTCTCTCATTTAACACCTTCTGTTCCGTCCTCCTCTTTTTGTTCTGAAACCATTCCAGTATTCTTGTTTTTTTTATCCACGTTATTCTTTCTATTAGGTTGATGCAAAAGTAATGGCGCCGCTTTTTTCAAGAACATATAATTCCGCTTAGACAAAGTATTACATCTAGGTAAGGTAAAATTCTTGTAGAGCAGAGGAAGCTCTTTTATTTCGTGAGTATAAGAGGTTTTTCCTGCAGTTATCAGATGTGCAATAATTGAAAATGTCCAGAAAACTCGTGTTCAATTTTTCAAATTTCC
>KN731281.1:0-12579 GCA_000816745.1 Ancylostoma duodenale | reverse complement strand
CCATGGGCAGTGAGACCTTACAGTTGAAACCGTATCAGGTTTGTCGGTCTCTGAGTAAATGTTCTTTTTTATGGAGAGAGGTCTTCCTATCACGCAATATTTGGATTCAGTTGAAAGGTCTCGAGTGGATGGTATCGTTGTACAACAACAACCTGAACGGTATCCTTGCTGATGAAATGGGTCTAGGGAAAACTATTCAGGTCGTTTTCTTGTAACCATCATTTATTATCTGAATTTCGATTTCTTTTTTGTTTCAGACGATTTCTCTCATTACTTATTTAATGGAGGTGAAGCAGAACAATGGACCTTATTTGGTTATTGTCCCCCTGTCAACGCTCTCTAATTGGAATATGGAGTTTGAAAAGTGGGCTACTTCTGTGGTGAAGGTGAGATTCCTAATTCACGGACGTCTGCTCTTAATGAGTTTTTTTTTTCAATGCTCTGCTCTTGACGGTACATATTACAGGTCGTGTACAAAGGAAACAAAGAAGCCCGACGACGTGTAGAAGGTGTAATCCGAAAAGGTGCCTTCAATGTGCTGTTAACGACATACGAATACGTTATTCGTGAGAAAGCGTTGCTGGGCAAGGTCAGTGCCTCTCACAAGCTATAAAGACGACCGAGGAATGTTTTTTTCCGTGTCAGATTCGCTGGAAGTACATGATTATTGATGAGGGACATCGTCTGAAGAACCACAACTGTAAGCTGACTCTTATGTTGAACGGTTATTTCCACGCTCAACATCGGCTTCTGCTCACTGGAACTCCTCTTCAGAATAAGGTTCACTTTACTTTCATTACTTTCCCTGCAAGAAACAAGTTTTGAGACGGTTTTTTGTAGCATAATAATTTATCAATTTGTAAAAATTTCCAAAAAAAAACATTCTGTTTGTATACTTTGTAATTTGCAGCTTCCTGAGTTATGGGCTCTTCTGAACTTCTTGCTTCCATCAATCTTCAGCTCCTGTGGTACATTCGAGCAGTGGTTCAACGCTCCTTTCGCAACTACTGGAGAAAAGGTTTGTTTTTCGACACTGCCCCGTTTTCCCTAAAATTCGAATTTCTTAGACGGATCAAAGGTTAAGTGAATGGCAATAACTTGGGCTGAAAGTTGTCTTTGTTCGGGAAATTTTGCCCCTCTGACGTAATTGCTGGTGAAATTAAGGTGGAATTGAACCAAGAAGAGACTATGCTGATCATCCGCCGTCTCCACAAAGTGCTTCGTCCGTTCTTGCTAAGGAGATTGAAGAAAGAGGTACATTACATTTCCTATTAATTGCTACTTCCAAGGTTTCATAAATGCAAGTGCGTTCGTTTTAGGTGGAATCACAGCTTCCTGACAAGACTGAGTATGTCATCAAATGTGACATGTCAGCCCTTCAGAAAGTCCTCTACAAACACATGCAGAAGGGTCTACTCATTGACAGTAAACAGGTACTTTTATGTGAAAGTTTTCTTCTTTTTGATATTTAGTCAGTAAAATGTTTGAATCTCCAGCAATCCGGTGGACGAGCGTTGATGAACACTGTGGTTCACCTACGAAAGCTCTGCAATCACCCATTCCTCTTCCAGTCTGTTGAAGATTCTTGTAGAGCTTTTTGGAAAGTAGACGAAGTGTCTGGGTGAGTTGGAAATCAGTTTTTATCCTGAATAATCTAAAGACAAGTATACGAAGATATTGTTCATTACAGGCAAGATCTTTACCGTGTTGCTGGTAAACTTGAGCTGTTGGATCGTATCCTGCCGAAACTGAAGGCATCTGGGCATCGTGTCCTGATGTTCTGTCAAATGACCACCATGATGACAATTATCGAAGACTTCTTTAACTTCAGAAGTAAGGAATATCCGCTAAATTTTGTTCGGAACCTTGCAGTATTGCTAAGATACACGCGATTTTGTGCCCTTGTGCTAGTTTATCACTTTCAGAATGGAAGTTAGTCTATTATTTTTAGAATGGAAGTATCTCCGCCTCGACGGAAGCACGAAACCAGATGAGCGTGGACAGCTTCTGGAACTCTACAATGCACCTGACAGCGAATACTTCCTGTTCATGTTATCCACACGTGCTGGAGGATTGGGTCTTAACTTGCAAACGGCTGATACCGTTATAATCTTTGACTCTGATTGGAACCCGCATCAGGTTTGCTTGCATGGTCTATTTCGTTTACCCCATCGTGATACCACTCAACAAATTGTATTTCAAGGATATGCAAGCTCAAGATCGTGCTCACCGTATCGGTCAGAAGAGGGAAGTGCGAGTACTGCGATTGATCACGGCGAATTCTGTGGAGGAGCGAATTTTGGCCGCTGCGAAATATAAACTGAACGTTGACGAGAAAGTTATTCAAGCTGGTAAATTCGATCAACGTTCCACCGGTGCGGAAAGAAGACAAATGCTGGAGCAGATCATTAGGTGAGAGATTCTTTGGGATAAAGGAAAGAACGAAATGGACAGCCATTGTATACTGACAAGTATATTCAGAGCCGAGTCTGAAGACGACGAGGACGACGAGGTGCCTGATGATGAAACCATTAACCAGATGATCGCTAGATCCGAGGAGGAATTCAACCAATTCCAATCTATGGATATTGATCGGCGTAGAGAAGAAGCTGGTCAATTACACAGGTAGATTTTTGACAATTAGTGGCACAACCTGCTAAGCAGAGACAACACAACAGCCAACATGTTCTAGAAAACCTCGTCTTCTGGAAGAGAACGAAATTCCCGACGATATTCTTAAAGCATCGGACGAATTCGCAGAGATGGAGAGGGCTCAGAAGGAAGGAGTCTTCAAGGAAGACTTTGGTCCAACTGGAAGACGACGTAGGCGGGAGGTAACATTTTAAACCCGGTGTTTGCTATGGCATTGTGTGGATTTGGACCTTTAAACGACATGGTTTTCTAGGTTGACTACTCCGCAGATCTTATGTCTGACGATCAGTGGCTGAAACAGATTGATGATGCGGTTAGTTTGAAACCTCCAGTGCCGTATTAGTAAACTTATGATGTATCCAATGAAATGTTAGCAGGAAGAAGAAGAACAGGAATCAAAGAAGAAAAAGAGGAAGCGGAAGGCAGAAGACGATGATGACGAGGAAGGGAAGAAGAGGAAGAAGGCAAGCCCAGAAGTGATAGAAGTGATGAATAAGGTAGTCGTTGTTGTCGACTTTGTTGACTCTTTATTCGTTAACAGTTCGCTTGAATTACATTTTAGGTGTATGATATAATGGTTGGCTTCAAAACGAACGATGGAAGAGAAATTGCTGTTCCATTCATAGAACTTCCCACAAAGCGTGAGCTCCCAGACTATTACGAAGTTGTGCATAATCCTATGGACTTCGCACGCATCAAAAAGAAGATCGATAAGGGGCGGTAAGCGGAATTCGCATACATTGGCATATAGTTAGTTTGAATTCCATGTCTAATTTGAATTTCTTAGATATGCTACTATTGAAGAGATGGGAAATGATGTGAAATTGTTGTGTGAAAATGCGAGGGTGAGCTTTTTTCCTACAGCTACTTCCACCCAACCTTCCGACTAACATTCTCCTTTGTTATAACTTGCTGGTTTAGTTGTACAACATCGAAGGCAGCGATATTTACAACGACTCAATGCTTCTGGAAGCAGTGTGGATGAAAATCACTGGTGGTGATCCAATGGCCCTGCTGAAAGGAAGGAGTGAGGGAAGTAGCGGCAGTGCCACTAAGAAGGAAACCGCCGATGACGGCGATTCACGCGGCACACCGTCGAAGAGGGACAATGAAGTGAGTGCTGTATCTATTTCACTGACATGTTTGGGAAAAATGGTCAGATCCTTTACCTATTTCTTACCCAATTTTATCAGTTTAACATGATTATCAACGAATGCTTATCAATCTTCTGTTGTACGCTACTGATATTTTTAATATGTTCAGGATAGCCAGTCCTCTACGTCCTCAAACCGTCGAAAGTCGAAACCGTCGAAGAGAAATGTCTCTTCCGATGAGGATTCCGATTAGCTTACCATTGATCTGAATGTGCATCTCACGTGTATTGTAAACGTTTTATTATTAAGAACTTTCATGTAGTTCCGTCTCTTTCTTATTTATTCCCCGATTTGTACGTACCGTAGTCATAATTTAATAACGGTTAAAATAAGCCGTGTATTAGCGTTCGAGTATGCATTTTGTGTTAAGCAATCACCGTTCGGGCGTTCTACTGTATGCAGATTTGCATAACCAATTTAACATTATTTTCTTGATACGGTATTCGGCTTGTACTGTGTACATTCTAATTTATCATTTCGTTATTTCCTAAATTCTGTGGGCAGAAATGCTACTGGTTGTTTTGTGACGATGGTGTGATAAACAAAGTGACAGCTTGTAGACGTTCTGTTGATTGTTATGTGTTCATTACACTAGTACTCTTGTCGTTTTTCTTTAGCAACGGAAAGTAGGGTTGTAGTTGAAATTGGGAGTGTTGAGCACTCTCAGTACAAATTGACTGGAATTTGAAGAGTGCGGGATAGAGCTGGCTACGTCAAGCGTTGACCTTTGGCGCGCCGTGTTGATCGAAATTGATTGCTGTTATCGGCCACTTCTATCGAGTAGCAGTATCTAGGTTGGCGGTCACTAGTGGCTGCGGCGCTTTTTCGGATCCGTCCGTTGTTTACTTTCTTAGTGAACGCGATTATCGTAAGCCTTAGGGTTTGTCAGTATAGTTGGAGCCCGTTAAGATTTTTTGTATCGCACTGCGGACCAACATTTCAATGAAACAGGTCTTAGTTGAAACTTGGTTTTCGGTTTACCGGGTCTAAGCCGAAACCTCATATCATATCTAGTAAGCTGTTGTATTCCAGGTAAAACTATGGCGTCTGTTCTTCGATCTACCAAGGTTAGTATTTTTGCTAAACTTCCTTTGTCTTTGGTTCAATGTCTTCTGTTCACTTTTTGCTTTTTATCCTATCCCTCTTCTCCTCCTCACTTTTACTTCTTCTGTCTTCCAATCTAGTATGTACACCTCTCTCTTACTTGCTGAGGTTTCTGAGTATTAGCTCAATCCGGGCATCAAGAGTTTCACGATTTCCTTTCGCTGAAACTTCGCAGGCATAGTAGGATTATTTGAGGAGCTGAACACGGATGTCTTACCCATTTTGTACCGCAACACCGATTTCGAAGGGTTTCTGTAGGCATACTGTTGATCCACGGAATTCTCTCAAATTTTGAACAGGGCAGAGGAAGTGGTTGAGGTAATTTCAGATGCTAATTGCGATTACTAATATCACTAACATCACTTTGCATAGAACTGACATTTCCTCACCGAAATCATCAACACTCCCAATTTTCTGTATTCCTTCTACCGTAGTACCACAAAAGCTGGGTTACGGTACAAAATCGATGCAGTATTAGTGTTCCTCATCTCAAAGAAATCTACTCAACAAAGTTTAAACGAGAAAAGATCCCTGGAATTTTTCGCGCTCCGGATGTGGAGTAGTGACGGGTTTTTGCTGGTTCATCCGAACAATTCAGGCGTGCGAGTTTACAGTTTTTCCCAGTCAGCATATCTTGTAAACTTGTTTGTTGACATCTTCACATTCACAGTGTTTGGTTGTTTGATATATGTTTGTTTTTCCTTTTCTTCATAAGTTTTTTTCTTACAACAGTTGTAGTATATCTTCCTTCTGTAGCCGCTCAGTAATGTTAGGTGTGTTACACCCTTGTAAGAAGTATGGTGGACTATGCTGTTATTTTGCTGTACAGTTGTGGATTCGATTGTAAAATCAATGTCTTCTAGGGATTAGTAGCTGTGGTCACTGGTGGAGCGTCGGGTCTCGGTCGTGGCACAGTCGATACGCTTGTGAAAGCTGGTGCAAATGTTGCTATTCTGGATTTGCCCTCATCAAAAGGCGCAGATGTAGCGAGCGAGCTGGGAAGTAACGTCATATTTGCGCCAACTAATGTGAGTCACTACTTATAAAATTGGTAATTAAAAATACCCTGTCCAACATTTAGGTAACCTCCGACAAAGACGTGAAGGCTGCTTTTGACAAGGTGAAGAACGAGTTTGGTCGTTGCGATGCTGTGGTCAACTGTGCCGGTATTGCATTTGCATTCAAACTGTACAGCGTTAGCAAGAAAAAGATGTCAGACCTCGATAAGATTCAGAAGACAATCGACGTAAGTTGAAAATTGATTATAATTTACATGTGCGTGATTGCAATGGTCCTATCCAGGTGAATGTGATGGGCACATTCAATGTGATTCGTCATGGAGTTGCTCTGATGGGTGAGAATGAGAAGGACGACGCTGGTCAACGTGGTGTAGTTATAAGCACAGCATCAGTGGCTGCTTTCGATGGACAGACTGGCCAGGTATGAGATTTTTTTAATTGCAGACGTTTTATTGTTGGGTCATCTTGTATTTATCATGCTAATGTTGTTCCTTTTCAGTCTGCCTATTCCGCCTCAAAAGGAGCCATTGTTGGAATGACCTTGCCATTGGCGAGAGACTTTGCCGATGATGGAATTCGTTTCATGACAATCGCACCGGGTCTTTTCAATACACCTCTTCTCGCTGCTCTTCCTGAGAAGGTATGGCACCTGTGTTTTGCGTGCGTTCTTCTTTTCTTGACATAACTGTAGGTTTTTGTATAAATCAAGAGAGTAAGCCTTGGCACCAAATTAAAAGGTTTCAAGTCAATGTTTTCAATTATTCCCGCCTTATTCGATAAAATCATAACGAATACGTCAAATTTCTTAATATATAGATTTTACTGTTCTTCTTTTTTTAGGTCAAGACCTTCCTCTCTCAACTGATCCCCAACCCATCCCGAATGGGAATGCCAGAAGAGTACGGTGCGCTCGTACAACACATCATCCAGAACCGCTACCTTAACGGTGAGGTGATCCGCCTTGATGGATCCCTCCGTATGCCTCCGTAAGCCTTCGGAAGATCTGCTCAATTCAACCTCAGAAGCATTGCAACAAATCCCTGATTCTAATTATCTATTATTTATGAATTGATGCTTTGGTTCATATCATAGGTTTTTGTCTAGTTTTATAATTTCATTTCATAGGTTTGTGCCATGTTTTATACACTGTGCCTCAAATAAAGATCTTTGTAAGATGTGATGGTATTGTAGTGCACATACTTTCGAAGATGAAGCTTTTGGAAAAAAAAATCCAATTGGCCACTGGTTAACCACTGAGCTCTTTGCTGGCCCCTAGAATGTGCTGCTGTTGATGCTTGCTCGTATAGTCCTAGCTATGTACTTGGTTCGGGTTATCATTGGAGATTTGTGCCCAGGCACGGGCTAACTCCGCTGTAACAGCCGAGATGACCCGCGCCGTTGCCGCCAGCACACGTGTGTGGCCCCCACGGGCTCGCACCATGACCACCCGTGTGCAACACATGTCCCTCAGTCGTGCATCGGTCGGAGGTCGCATGGCACATGCCGGTTGGCGCATGAGCGGCTACAGCTGCGGTTTCTTGCAGTGCACCACCAAAACATGTGGCGGTGTTTTAGGAGAATATGCCTAGGAAGCTATGCGCCGGCGTCCACGACGATTTATAGCCAATGTCTTGTAGTCTAATGGAAGTCGCATGCAAACGTATGATGAACAATGGTCGAGAAAAAGGCCTTAGAATTAAAAGGCCAAAGAATTTTTCTACCTTCTAAAAGAAAAACAATGGTCATATTGGTGAAACAATGATGGAAAACTCATTGTAACCAAGGTGACGACTGGTAAACAAATCCTGAGCAGTTTGCATTGTTTTCAGTGACAACTGCTTTCGGACGAATGTACTCGTGAACAACAAATAAAAACACCAGGAAGTGGCTGTGGACGTGAATTTGCCGACGGAGAAAAAGCAACCACAAGAAGCAGCAAAAATTGCGTGATGAAGATCTCGACCAGCTGTTTGCAGAAGTGTACATCTCAATTAATTGCTTGATGTGACAGAAAAATTGCTTGCAAACAGAAGCCAACTTTTATTTCTTGCTTTGATGCGTAATCTGCAGCATATAACGCAAATTCACGGCATTAGCAGAAAGCCAACTGACCAAGCTGAGGGGAATTCTGGAGAGAGTCCATCAGTACAAAGAGAATAGTTTTGACTCTAAAACTGGGACTGGAAAAGAGCAGCGCAGCACTGCTCTGTGATTGGCCAATAGAACGGATCCACCGGTGATAGAGCCTTGTCATACCACCCTTCCAGGCAGAAAGCTCCTTAGTCCCGCACGGTTCGTCAGATCAGTTGATGCAAGTATCAGACCTAGCTTAAGAGCACAGGGAGAGACCTATTTCATAGGCATGCTCTTCGTCTAAGGGTTGAGTGCGAAACGGAAAACAAACTGCTTCTTTTTCCTTCCTCGTTTTCAAAAATAGTATCCTCTTTTCTCATTTTTGTCTGTTAGCGCCTGGGACTGCACATAGAAAACTTTTGTTTCCGCTTTTCACAAAAAAAAATTCAGCTCTGATCTAAGGAGACTAGCTGAGGGCTGAAGTAGCAGTGAGCGTCTTGAGAACTACACTCGCTTGTTCTTTATCGAATACAAAACCCCAAAGCATCTGATACCGTGCTAGTAGGAGATGATCGTCCGCAGGGCTGATTTACCCATTTTTTTTCGAAATCAAGCACTGAATGCATTATTGAGATTATCTATAGCGAACGCTTTTACGCCCACGTTAATGGTGGGTGAATTTGTGCGGTGTTCACACGTTTACCCAGGGTAATCTCGATGATGCATGGGGTCCAAGGTCGGAGGTACGGATGGCAATTTTTCTAGGTGGGAGTACGCTGACATTACTTGGTCTTACCTATGTACAGAAAGATAGAAATTCCTCACCTACTTGTAGTAGCACATTTACTCACGTTGTTTACTAGCAGGATAGACTAGGGGAACGAAACATCTTCAGGACATATGGCAGTCTGATGATTCATCAACATTCACAACCGATTCATAAGGTCCCTTCAGCATGTTTCACTGATTTTTTTTTTGGTTATGGATTTGCTGTGTTGCTCATCATGGAATGGGTGAGCTGGCCACTAACGATCAAGTCACAGGAATTTCGTCAATAATGCGAATTGATTTCTTTAGATTTGTTGTAGATGCACTGATTGATGCAGACGTTTTGAATACAAAAAAAAATTGCAAATAATTGGAGAAATTGCCTACATTTTGTCGAGTTTTTTTTGTATATTCTTGACAAAATCCCTGGTTCCAGGAAGAAGTGTCGATCTTTAGTCCATCTATCCTCCGACCACATGTTTAAAGTGCTCGTGAGGTGAAACGAAACCGACGCATGTTCTCATGAGTATCTCTCAAGAGCTCACTGATCATGCGATCACTCATGTTAACGGCAGTGTGCATCATATTGGACCACAAACATAGATCGAGATTTCAATCTTTTCATGTTTGGAGCAAGAATGTTTTCCTTTCGTAATTTTAAGGAGCGGCTACAGACTAGACCTAGTATGCGGAAGCACAAGTCTTGAGTAACTAAATCCTACTACGCAAGATTTCTCTGTTGAGAAATCTCCGGGCCTGGTCTTGCTTTCACTGTGTTCTTGTGGTCTTAATTCAATGTTTAATTCGGAGAGGCGAGCTCCATTGAGACAGAATGCTTATTTACTCATTTATTTATTTACTTTGTTATTAATTGCTTTACTTTTTACTCAATGGTGCGCCGCTCAAAAGAAGTGAACTTGAACAATAATAGAGGAAACTAGTAAAATGGATAGAGAAAGAGCTCAACTTATAACCTATCAGAATTCAAAAAAAAAGTTAATTGGGGAACAATTTAGTTAGGAGCCATTAATGGATCGAGGAATAGGAAAAGTTCGTAGATGTACATTGAAAAAAAACACTTAAAACTCACATTCCAAAAGAGAGGGGAGGAAGGAGACAGTTCGAAAAAAAGTGAATGGAAAAAACGTGCCACACGAACCAAGCACCTATCACCATCGCTGGAAAGGTGAATTATTATTAAATTATTAGAACAGTAGCAGCTTGCAGTATCATCCGTTACTAGATTTTTAGAGTCAGCCTAATAAGAAGAATTTTCTTCTTTCCGGTTCGAATACTTCAGCGGGATGCGACAGCATGCTTTCCTCACTTCGACATTGCTGAATTTTTTTCCATGAGTAAGCCCACTGTCCTCTCTCTTTTCTACTATTTTTCAAATATTTGTTTTGAATTATTCAACATTACAACCACAAAAAATTTCTCCGAGAACCTCAATAATTGTACTTCCGAAGTTTCCTTTTCAATGCAGTAGTTTTCAAATCCATTTAGCATATAATATGTAGTGGATTGATGTGGAGCGTTGTATCATGGATGCGCTGCAGCCGAACTCTGTGATTGGTCAATGCATTTAGCTAGACCAATCGTAGAGCTCGGCCTAACCTCGCTTCTCATTGCAACAATTCGCGCCATTGGGAGGGAGATGACTAGTGGAAAGTAACGGAGGTGTGCACTCCTCTTCTCAAGCAAAAATTCAGTACACATACTACGTTATCCATGCAATTTGTAAATTAAAACTTCGGTGTCAATGTAGTTAGTGAGCCCATGGACAGGCCGGTCGGTGTAGAAATAATGAGCAAAGTTGCTTGCCCCCGTTTGGGTTCTTCTAATTTACTATGTAGAAGCTAGGAGCACAAACAGAGCATTGGCCAACTTCTTCAATTTCTATGCCCACTCGTTTGATCGCTTTTCACCCCATTGGGCTGTAGATGGTCTACGCCAGCGAGCTGATGATAAAATACCCATAAATGCGAAGTTTTTCTGTAGATATAGTCCATATGTAGTATAATTTCGACTTCTTCTTTAATCACACATACACTCAACAAGTCCTAATATTATTTATTACATTTGACATAATACTCCATCGTGAGACATCCGTATAGCACGCATCAACATAACAATGTAGTGAACAAAATAGGAACATAAGAGAAAACAAATAATAATAATAATAGTAAAGGTTGGCCCGAAGCCACGTGACCAGAACCACATTCAGGCAATAAGAAGCGCATACGCGACCAGAGACTCGTCCGGTCAAGCGAAAAATCGATAAAATTCACAATTTGTGAATTATAATTATTAATACCATTACTACAAAGCAAAATATTTAAGCATTAACTTGCTAAGGCACAAGTAGTCAAGCACACTTCTGTACACACAAGGCACAATGTGAATATTAGCTATGGTACATAGTACTCTTACTAAGACGCTCCGTATCCATACATCGACTAAAGGCTGGCAATTTGCCAAAAAGCACGGATACTGAACTTGGATTGGGTAGCTGCTAAAAATGGACTCTTAACAGACGGACACGTGAAGCTTCTCAGGAGTAAAGGCAGTATAAACAAAGGAATTTTAACGCAATAAGTATTCGTTTAAAGCCATTCTATAACAGATCTCTATTCCTACAAAAAATTCCATAAAGAAAACCATAACAAAACATGCATAGATGTCTCCCCATATAAATACTACTTATAATAATTATACTTGTATTTGAGACTGATATCTTTGGGAAAAATAATAGTTATAAAAGTTATTATACCAGGCAACAATGAGACTCGTCCAAGGAGTTTGACGTATAAAGATCAGGCACATGCTATAGCTCTGGAAATGATTTTAGCTGCAACGGGTCGATCATCGACTTATCGATTATTCCGAAGAGCAAATACTGTTCTGCAATTGGGCAAAGATATTCTTGGTGTGTGCAATGAAGACGTTGTCCGGGGAGCATTGGTTGAGCAGTTGACCGGTGGTTGTCACTACCTGAAAGATTTCTAGGTAATTCGTTGGCTAAGGTAGCAAATGCAATAGTTCAAATTGCTTTTAAGATAAAACTTTCAACTCATGCTGGACTTTTAGAAGCTACGATTTCAATAAATCTGTTGCTAGTCAAACTTTTCATTGTATTACCGTTGGAGGGCGCGGGACTATGTGTCCGCACATGTCACAGTCGCTCTTTATAATTCTTCTAAATGGTGAGTTTTCCAGGAAATTTTGGCATCATTCGATAGATCACACCGAGCCGAATACACTAAAGCCACCTTTGATCTACCTGACAGCCTCAAATCGCCAGATAGATGGTGGCACTTTGTGCAGACGGCCTTAATTATATCCTTGAGGTATTATATCCCGGATAACATTATTCATTACAATTGCTGATTCTCCTCTCTCCTCCGGTTACCTGCTCCTTTATTTCTTCTCTACAAATGGTAGTACAACTATGATTTCGCTCTAGCAACCAATTACGAAAACATTTCAGCAATTCCGGGTATTCATGCTAGCTTTATGGACTAATTTCTTGGACTACTGATGATTTTTCTTCATATTGTGGATCTTTATTACGATTAGGACCACAGGTTAGTTTTTTACTTATTATACGACCAGCTCTACATGCCCCCTACCTTACTGAAGAACATGGGGCATATTCTTAGTTTAGTTCTGTATAAGGTTAGGTGCGAAACAGAACTAGGCTACTCCTATCCTTTCAAGTTTTTCTCTTTTTCAATCACATTCGTTTCCTATTTCTATTATGTTCAGTGGTAGCTATGTTTTTTTTTCATTTTGAAACCACTCATGTA
>KN731280.1:0-12579 GCA_000816745.1 Ancylostoma duodenale | reverse complement strand
ATTCCACATTAAATTGGTCGCAGAGTTCTAGCCATGTCGATCAAGCGAGAGTTATGTGTGCACCAAGGCAGGGCGTTCTTGCTCTGTGCAGAGTCTACTGACGTAGAGTGAAGGCAGCAGGAAAGCAATGCAATGGTAAATTTTTCCTTTGATTTTTCATTGAGAAAATCGATTGGACAATAAGTTATATTGTTGCGAATTTGAGATGAGTTAATGCGAGCGAAGCGAGCATTAGAAGAAGTCTGGAAGTCCGGCGTTAGCCGGACGGCCAGACTGGTTTGTCATAAAGGAATTATGCAGGAAATAGCCTCTACCGAATAAGCGCATGGTAGAATGGTGGTGCAAGGCCAATTATCTGCTCTTTATAACTCTATGTATTAGTGTGTTTGGGCAAATTAAATAAGGATTATAGAAACAAATTGGATTATAGAAAGACTAGCAGAGTTCATCAACACGTATTCCAGGGAATTATCCAACCCATTGTTTCGTTCAGGACATTCAACATACCAATTCGATCACTAGAACGTTTCAACTATGGCTCCAGCGTTATTTTAGGCCTCTGCAGTGTTCGCGTCTTTTGTTTACAAATCCACCCTCTGCCAGCAGTGCTGCCCATGGCGGATTCGCACACTGCCGTGTCCACAACCCAAATATACGAAGATTTGGTGGCTCATATCACTTCAAAATTCAAGTGTTGCTCAAAAATTCGGGTGTTTACGATCACTCAAAAGTTCTGAAGTTTGAACTGCGAGAATTCCGACGTGTTTAAAGCTCCTACTTCGCAACTTTGCTGATACATGCCCGAACTTTATTTGATTGTGGAAGAACATTTCACACTCACTTTCCAACATGTGCTGGTGAGCAGAGGTGAATGTTCCGAGAAAAAAATATGGAAAATATCCCAAGTATTTTTTTCATAATGTTTTGAAGGTGGCCTGAGAAGATGAATGAGTTTTCAATAAGCGCATTGAGATCTAAGACTTGTTTTTGAGACTGGAGCAGAGCTCCATTGTAGAACTAGGCGAATTTCCACCCTTCATAATCCAAATGGATGACAATAGATTTGGAAGGATTAATCGGCATACGAATTGATAGAGAAAGAGCATCACGAGCAGAGTATTTTCCAGTGGCGTCATATGGAAGGTAAACCTTGATGTGTCATCTACAAAAATCTGGATTTTCGTGTTTGTATGCGTTCTTAAAAGTGCTAAACGCTCAGCTGTGTACATTAGGGAGAGAAGCGGTGATAGCGACCTTCCTTGCGACACCGCGCCTCCTAATATAACACATAACGGTTGGAGACACTACTACGGATGCTGACTGTCATGTGCCGATCATAGAAATACGATTCTAACCAATGGAGTAACTGGAACTGAATACCATGCGTTTGCAGCTTCGAAAGGAGTTTACGATAGCTGGCCATGTCAAAGGCTGTGGACAGGTCAAAAAATACAATATCAACCAGATTGCCGTCATTTAAAACACGTCTCCTAAGAGTGTCACAGTGGAGCACCTCAACTGCAAGCGTGTTGTTCGGAAGGGAGGAAGGGAATTGTTTTACGAAACTCAGAATGTAATTTCATTGCGAAGAATTTTTTCAACTTTACTGGCTATGAGAATAATAAAATGAGTTCCTGCTCGCGACATATTTGCCACGCGAATTTCACCAACACACCACCAAGCGCACCGTTTACTACCTCAAACTTGGGTAATTAAAACCAAATATATACTGCAATAATACGAATAATACAATACGAGACACAACAAAAGCAATACAACCGAAAATTGGCAAAATAGGATAAATGGATTCGAAACTAAATGATTGCAAGAAATATAGCATTCGTTGGGATTCTAAGGCGCAAGCAATGGAAGGTTCCTAATATTAAGGCTCTTAACAACTAAAGGTCAGATGCGGCGCTTCAAAAATTGAAGGCGCAATGATGCGCAAGTGGAAGCCATCCAGAAGGGACCACCCGGCTTCTATTTATAGGACGATGGCCGGCTGCGCGCACCTTTTCCCGCGATGACTGTTTCTCCAGCGGGCTTTTTACCCCTCAACTGGCCAAAAGCTGATTTCCTTAGCTGACACTGAATTTGTCGAATCGCGTGAGAACAGCGATAAATAACATTGATGGGCCGGAAGCTGGAAATCGCATTCTAGTGCATTCTTTTGGGAATGGAAGTGATGATTGTCTCCAAAAAAAACTGGACTAATCAAAAGAGCTAACCGTGTTACTTAAGGTAATTTCGTCCTTCGCTTGGCTGAAACAGCTATTTGTATCTACATCCTCCAGTAGTAGCGATTTCTGAAGATCTCTCGCAATCAGTTCCTTATGAAAGGAGAGGAAGCTTGTGATGTTATAGAATCAATCCTTCATGGGTTTTAGAACTGCAAGTAGTTAAAATTCCTACTAGCACTCACAGAAGTTTTGCTCTCGCAGAGTTGGCTATGGTCATAGGTTAATCGCTATAGAGAAAACGAACATTGAGTTCATTTTAGTCAGATCCTATTAGGTTGGTGCATAATTAATGCGGTTTTTTTCACGAACTCTTTTCTCAGTAAGAATCGAAGCTTTTCAAATGGTTTTTCCATGAAAAGAATCCTTTCTTTCCACCTAACAAGGTAGCTATCGAAAGCCACTTCCACTTCCGTCTTAATATGCTGTATCACTCCGGGAAAGTTGGAATGCCGCACAGTCATTTCGCGATCTCGACGAGCCTTTCAAAAAAGGACCCATCAGCAAGGCTGAGTTGAAAGATTGTTCATATTCGTAAGGCACGAGCTTCACAGACGAAAGAAGGGGTCGGCCATCAAATTCCAAGCACCAGGAATTTCGGGCAGCCTGGAAGAGGGTTAAAGCTTGACAATGAGAATGCTGTGCGAATTCTTCAATATGGACCGTTCGACCATGGTTCTTCCTCTCAAAAGGCACAGAAAAGCATGAAGATTGCCCAAATGGGTCAGCACGAACTCTCAACAGGAGCAATGTTCGATTTCCATCGATTTTCTGGAGCAAAACGAGCTCGCCCCATTCCTGAGATAACCCGTCAATCGAATTTCCTTCCTTTCTATGGCTGCCAAAAGTTCCTGATCGCCGAAATCCGACCGTAAAGCTCTTCCTACTTCAGCTGCAGAATTACACCTTCCTACTTAACTGCTTAAATATTTTTCGACTTGGCTCTGCTGATTTTTCTTCGGCCAAAATTTCGTTGAGATCGCGGAATGACTGTGCCGCATTACAACATTTCCCGAAGTGGTAGAGCATGAGATGGTGAATGTGGATACGATTTCCGATAGCATCATTATTAAATGAGAGAAGATGACTATTTACATAAAAAATCGTCCAGGAAGCTTCAATTTTCAACAAGAAAAGGAGTCGCGAAAAAAGCCGCATTAATTATGCGCCAACCCAATACAAAAAATGCGGTTTTCATTGCCAGCACTTCAGCCCGTTTGCAATAGGTGGCCTTCATGATAGAACTCATCCTAACTGAGCGACAGTACACACTTTATGTATCTCTTTATATCTTGAAGATGCTAACGTTTACGTTCATGCGACTTCTGTATAATTTTTGCCGCAACTGCTTAACACCCAAAACGATCAAAACCTCGGGCACGAAAATTTCCATGGGTGCTGCCTTTAAGGAATCCGGAGAATTTCCTTCCAGGCCTTGCAATTTGCAAAATATTGCCGATTTCCGCGTGAATTCCTGCTGTAATTCAGCATGAATCTTGTCTTTACAAAATATCCTCTGAATCTTGGGTAAATTTCGAGTAAAACCGGGATCAATTTCGCTTCTTTTCACTAGTTTCCTACTAATTTCTCTTATTTTTCTACCGCACTTACCACACCAACATACTATACATCAGAGTCCAAAACAATGGAAAACACAGTTTCCCGAAGAAAAAAAAGGACAACAAAGATTTAAAAAATTGCGTAAAATGACCTCCAAGAATTTTTTTTCAATTTTCAATCCAGCAAGAGAGGCATGATTCAGAACGTAATTTTAGAACAGCATCAATACAACGATGCCAGTGGCATATAATAAAATGTCAGAGTCAATATCATCATAAGGAATAACCCATTTTTGTAAGGATAACATAAAATTCTGAAAAATATGTTATGTACAGCAGTTCATCTTCTGTAGCCCTCATGATGACATCTTCTGTAGCCCTCATGATGATGTCAGGGTGTAAATTGATCGCGAAATTAGTGTTCAGCACATCGGATAACCGCCAAATATGAATTTTCAGGGTCCAGTGTGATTGGAAACGTTTTGCGCGACTTTGCAATTCCAGTCCGTGGCAATGTCGGCCACGCTCGCTTTCAGGCAACATGACAAGCTGGCAGCAGCTACATACTCAGACAATCGGGCAGCTCTAGCCGACAACGACAGTAATTCTATGCGCGTGACACTTCGAGTAGAGCTGCTGTTTTGGAGAAACAATAGCAGGTGTCCTCGAATGGTTCCCCACTATCATGTCATTGTCGCCCTACTGCACCGCATTTTTGGACGTTTTGTCGCTCTAAAATGCTGTCATAGCACCCCGACAATAGATTGGTGCAGGGCTATTATTAAGCATGGAAGTTCAACGGTGCTCAAAAGCCCCACAATCCCCCTAGAGCAGACGGGTATGGGACTTCCTTAAGTAAATTCAGCGCACGAAACCATAGAATTCATAGAGAAAATTTTATTATCGCTTCTAGATGTGGAATAGCTTCAATAATGAGGTGAATGGGTTAATGAGCTAAATAGTAAAACAAGTTCTTCAACGTAACAAGGACAAAAAGGAGTAAACGGAAAAATGTAAACGGAATATGTTCAACAATATTAGCCCATATTTCCATTATTTTTAGAAAAAGCCTGTAAAGAAATTCTTACAACTGCTTCGAAATGCGGAATAGCTTTGATTTCGAGGTAAATAGGTGCATGAAGTGAATAGTGAAGAGAGTTCTTCAGCATAACAGGTTTAACAATATCATTCTATATAATAAGGGGCTTAGCCTGTTTATGTGCAACGGAGTCCATGGAGAAGGGCTGCGCCGGCGCTCAAAAGTAGGGAGACGGGTCCACATTTGTGATAAGGGTGTGCCGGCGCCCAAAGTGGGGGAAGCGGGTCTACCGTCGTGATAAGGGTGTGCTGGCGCTCAAAGTGGGGGAAGACGGGTCCACCACTGTGATAAGGGTGTTCCGGCGCCCAAAGTAGGGGGAGACGGGTCCACCACTGTGATAAGGGTGCGCCGGCGCCCAAAGTGGGGGGAGACGGTTCCACCACTGTGATAAGGGTGCGCCGGCGCCCAAAGTGGGGGGAGACGGGTCCACCACTGTGATAAGGGTGCGCCGGCGCCCAGAAGTGGGAAACACCAGAAAATGTGACGACCGAAGATAGAGGAGTGCACCGGTGTTCACTACTGAGAAAAATACCATGAGTTAGGTCCATCTCTGCTCGATCGGCATGCTGGCGCTTATCACCGATCGTAAAACACTAAATCTCAGATCTCGACAGTGAGTAGTGTGCAATCCGTGTAATTCCATCCTTTCCCATCCGCTCCCGCATTTTTCTCTTCTCATTTGTTGATTAACCCACCGCACCCACCTCTTTTATATGTTCGAACTGGCTCTTATCATTTGACCAGTTATAACAAACAAAGAGTGGTGAACCATTTGCTGTAGTCGTTCCAGGTTGAATCGGTCGCATTTAGTTTCAAATCGCCATTTCAGTTGAGCGAAAGATAAAATTGCCCTGAGAAACGCGGCTAAACTATTTTGATAAGTCCAGTTTCACATGACGGAAAGGTATGGAAAGGGTGAGAGACGCATTGCAGTAAAAATATGGCCTAGCTGTGTGAGTTTACTAGAATGAAACAAGGATGAATTCATGAGAGCGAAGCGAGCATTAGGAAAAGTCTGGAAGTCCGGCGTCAGCCGGACGGCCAGACTCGTTAGCCTATAAAGAAATTATGGGCGAATATTGTTAACATCGATATTCGTGATCGGCGCTCAAAAAAACCCCTCTATGCAATATTTGAGAGGATTCTGGCAGATACCGTATCTACAGTATACCTACCGTAACCCTACAAAAACAAAGTCATGGCAGAGAATGGATACGATGTTCGTGTTTAGCATCTCAAATACCCCCCCCCCCCTAGGCGAAGTCTGGGCGAAAATTTTTGCTTTGCAATCTTGGGGCAGAACTAGCCGAATAGTGCCGAAATTCTTATTATTGCTCCAAAATGCAGAATAGCTTCAATGTAGAGCAAGCTCTTCAACATACCAAAAAATGTAAACGTAATAAGTTCAAGAATACAGAGGGGGTCATAAGTTATTGTACATCGTTTGCTCTTTTATTTCTCCGTCATGAACCCATGCTTTATTACGCTCTTTTAAATAGAGAAAACTTTAAAGTATTTTTTGGTTAGGAATGGGTTCTGCAGGAGGCTCATACTTTGGAGCAGCTGGTCCGGAAACACATTTTTGAAAAATGCGGATTATTGTATCAGTTTTCCCTTCGAAGTCCACCAACTCTGCTAGAAGAAATCTCCCTCCTATATCGATCTTAAAGCGCGAAGAATGCCTTTCTAATAGTGCCTAGGGTTGCTCTTGAAAGCTTCATTTTTCATTTTTTTTTTTGAAAGCAATTTTCACCAAATTTGCTTTCGAGGGTCCTTTCTACTAGAATACATGGCAGCAGCCAGTGCTTGGATATGTTTTAGAAACTATTTAGATTAAAAATGCTACAAAACGTCTGTGCATTTCAAAGGCCCCGATATTGGCCAACTGTACCCCTCGAAACCTAAGGCTGGACTTTCTCGTACACGCAACCTTTGGAACAGCCTCGTTCTGTGCTCTTGTAAACACCGATCTTGAGCGCGTTTTACATCCTGAAAAGAAACAGTTGTGGTTTGAAATGGAAGTGACTCATGTCTAACTCTCTGATGTCCACTCATGTCTAACTCACCGGCTCCGGTCTGAGCTTGTTTGTCTTGAAAACATATTGACGAATGTGGTTTCTGAATGGTAGAGGAATGAGTTTCATTCAACGTGGGGAGGAATGAACATGGAGTCACATACCAAGCTCTGGTGGACGCAGGACGACAGTTCGGTGTCCGACGAATCCTGCAATGTTGTTGATGTTCGAGATTGATGGCACTTCCTGAAAGTACACGATGTGCATAGTGGTAGCAAACGTAAACCAATGAGATAACGAAACAGCAGAAAACAGCGCGAAACATTTTAAAACTTACAGTAGAAAGCATAAGCGACAAGAAGGAACAGATGAATGAGACTACAAGTAGGAAGGAATAGGGAAGAATAAGAAGGAAACGATATGTCCATGTTGAAACAAAAAAGAATATTCCTGTGAGTGAAAACCACGCGAGGCCTCACTGCCCGCACTGGCTCGATTTTCGAAAATCAGAATGCCCACAATATCGCAACACCTTGCGAGCACTTGCGCTATTTTCCGAGCCTAGAGCTGCTGAATTGTCATTGATTTTCCGTTCGCAGCCCAAAGGCAGGTCTGCTGCGCCCTTTAGCAGCCTGATATTGTCTGGAAGGGGAGGAGCGATGGGCGAGACAGACCTCGCCCTCCGAAATTAGAGCTGCTCGATTGTCTGAGTGCAGTCTGTAAAAAAAAATCGGCCGACGCATGTTGGGCGCGCGTCGCGGTCGATATCGGAGATCACCTGTTTTCCGTAGATGCCGCAGCGAAACGGTGTCATGCATCGTTGAAATTACTCAAGGTAAACGTGTTAATACCTTACAAATTCACCCATAGTTAACATAGATTCCTACACAATTACCGTGGGTAATCTCAATGATACATCCGAACTCTGGTTCCATAGGGTCTCAGGCTGTCGGTGCGACATCGACCGCGACGCGGGCACGCGTGACGACCCCTAGGCACCAAACGGAGTCTGCCGATTTTTTTTTACAGACTATATTTGCTGTTCGCGCGTCATTTGAACGAGTGACGCACAACTCGTCCAGCCTTTCGCGCCATCTCCGCGCGCAGCCGCGCTGACCGCGACGCAGCAATCGCTCCGCATCATACGGCTGCAAATAGCCGACCAATCGTGGCGCCCTCGCGACCAGCCGCTGACCGCGCCCTGATTGCTACCGTCCATATTATACTTCGGACCGAATATCATATTCGAATAAAATATTCGAATAAAAATTCGAATTCGAATAATTCGAAATTCGACTATTCGAAGAAAGCCCATTTTCGAATTTATTCGAAATTCGGCTATTCGAAAAAAGTCCATTTTCGAATTTATTCGAAATTCGACTATTCGAAAAAAGTCCATTTTCGAATTTATTCGAAATTCGATTCGATTTGGTCCCGAATAATTTCGAATAATCGAAGAAATTATGTGTCCGCAAAGTTCTATTTTCCTAGCTGTCAGACTTTGCATAATATTATCGAATGGTCCGCAATGAACGAATGACCAGCATATTTTTCAATTTTTTCAGGCTCCATTTTTTCCTTCTGAATAATTAGAGTGAATACTGAATAGAAATGTGTACAGCTTTCCAAAAATATATCAATCAACGGTTCTGTTCTTGCCAACCGTTGATGTCACTGTTGAAACGAAACAGACATATCTACAAGGACAACACTCCGCCCTTTCCTACGTTAACTTTCAAATGCTTATAAGATTGTAATGCAATCATCATGATCGAAAGTTCGTATTTTCCTACCCTAACCACCAGTCACTCTTCGTGTATGTCCCTAGGATCCTGGTTTTCACGATTTTTTTCCACGATTAGAAGCTTCGTTACGAAGGATACAAAAGAGAACCACAACCTCATTTTATGAAGACTTGTTCTCATATTATATTTTACCTAGAATAAATAGAGCACTGGAGTAGCCTTTAGGGAAGGTAATGGTTGAAGGCGGTCCTACTTGCAGAGCGTCTATGGCAGTAAACCAAAGATATGTATCTTCACAGTCATAAGTTAGAATTTTCAAGTGCAAGTTTTTCCAGTTCCGAGGTAGTCAAATTGCTCAGATAAGCGGAAATTTGGAACCAAATTCCCAATTTATTCGAATATTCGGAGTTCGAAAAACCGAATAAATTCGAAGATTCGAAAAATTTGAAAATCGAATAAATTCGAAATTCGATTATTCGAAAAAAGCGAAAAATCGAATAAACTCGAAATTCAATTATTCGAAAAAAAAGTGGAAAATCGAATAAATTCGAAATTCCGACTGTTCGAAAAATTTGAAAATCGAATAAATTCGAAATTCGATTATTCGAAGAAAATTTCGAATATTCCGAACTATAGTCCATATGGTCCATTTCCCCACCTTTCCCAGGATCTAGGTTGAAGCCGTTGCTCTGGAACCAAATAAGCTCAATACAGGCTATAAGAACAGAAATTAGGGTTTGGAGACTAAATACGAAAACGTTCAGGTAGAAACAAGAACTCGAGTGCTTCACACTGCTATCATTGAGACTTCCAAACATGCAATAAAAAGCAGCATTTTTCCTAAAAATTCTACTTTTTTTTTTAAATTGAGGAACTGTAAGTTTTGGAGTGCTTCTGTTTGAAAAATGCTATTATTCAGCGGCTCTTCTGCAGTCCATGGCATAAGGTAGTAAGCCTGTCGCAGCCGTTCGTTGCTAGGCTCGATGGATGTGATCGGCTCGCCCGCACTCGACTTGCCTCCCTGCTGTCGTCTCAGCCTCATTCGGCCATGGACTAACACTAATTAGAGGCCATTTCGTTCAGATACTCTCATGAAGTCGTATTCTCTGTAACCAGTTGTGGCCTGGACTGTTATTACCTGCCTTTCTAGGGAGACTTCCTGGAGAAGAAAGCTTGGTTTTCGCGCCCGGTTCGCTCCATTTCTGGGGAAATTTCCCTTAACCGGGGCCGCTTCCAAATCCTACCAAGCCGGCTCAAGAATGGAAATCCAGAAAGGGTAAATGCGCTTGTATAATAGCTCCAGAAGAAGGATTTTTGTTTTTACCGACCTTAATTCACCGTGGCTCTGATGCTCACTTTAGCTAACCATTTACTACAACTGTTCATCCACAGTATGTAGTAAGAAGTGAATAGGTGTGAAGCTTTACCTGTTATTCATGGCCGATCCTTGTTCTCTATGAGTTCACTTTCCTGGAAAGTCATGTGCCAATTTGTGCTCCCTATTCACGTGCTATTATAGCAGGTCGAAGACCAGCAGAGGTAATCCCTGTATGCGAAAATCACCGAACATCTGAGAATTATTAGAATGTTCATCAACTACGGCTATAGTCGTTTCAATCTACAATTCCGTTTAATCGGTTTTTCTTTCTCTCCCTTCAAGGTTGTTTTTTTTTTAAATAGAGCAACAAGTTCTTACACTCGGATAAACTCACGGAATAAGGGTAGCAGAATGCTAGAAAAAAATTCTTAGTGACTCACAGATCAATGCCGTCTTTTGAATACAAGTCTTCGCGCAGGGTTAATGGCCTTACTCCTTCAACATGTCCATGCCTGGGGGATTTATTCAAAATTATTTATTCAACTTTCACTCAAATCCAAAATCACAAAATCTTCATTAAAAAAAGAAAACATTTCGGCTGAAATGTCCTATGGCGGGGCGGTGGAATTATTTAAGGTGCTGAACATCGCGTTCCTTTTGTACCGTAACCGCATCTTTGCTAGGCTCGGAAAAGCAAAATAACTCTGATATTTGAATTCACCACTTTAAAAAATCTCCCTACATAGAGCTTCAGATGATTTTATGACGTACATCTACAGTATACTTGGCGTTACCCAACAAAAGTGGGGTTGCGGCACCAAATGGATACGATATTCGTGTTCAACACCCCAAATAGGCCCCCCTCCCCCCTCCCCCGCCATATAAAGTTTCAGCCACAAAATGAAAGGTTCAGCCCGGTTAGCAGATTATCTTACCGTAAGTTTCGGGCGGAAAATAAAATGTGGTTCACGCTCAACTATACCTGGTGATAAGGGTCTATCGAACGTCGAGTCACCTATCAGTGCCGTTTTCGAGTTAGGAAAAGGCAGTTTTAACCTGTTGTGCTGGGGAACTACGGTAGTACTACCGGATTGAATTTTTCATAATGTGTTCCAGCCAAAAAAATTTTGAAAGTTTTGGGTTCGTGAAAGTTAAATAGTGCATGGAAATGTAATCATTGTGCTAAAGGCCAGTTTACAAATTCTGACTGTCGATTTCAAAATTCTTGCCTATTGAACGCACTGCGCTACACTGGTTGTGCAAATACACCCACTACATCGATAACCTACAAGCTTTGAATTCGACAAAACCCTACTCGGCTTCATGTTCTGTGAACTTCCACGCATTCTTCATAGCCCCAGCCGTTCTCCAGCTTCCGTTCCTGCTGAGAAAAATCATGAGAATCCACCCCGACACCTATTCATGCGTGCTGTCACGCTTATATCGTGTTGTGTCTGTTTATGCACAGAATACGCACACGACACGCGCAAGGAATTAATCGCTCTCAGCGGAACTCCCTGAGGGATTGTCATGTGGGACATAGCTCTATTTATCGTTTCGTAACTTCGTTAAGAGTGAAAGGTGATAACAATCTGGCCCACTGAACACCTCATAGCATCCATTTCTGTTGCCACTCTGTTCGAATCTATGTCTTTTCCAATATATTTGCTCTTCATTTTCTTGCCTACATTTGAATCCTTTTGTAGAAAATGTCGGACTCTTCGGACGAAGATAGGAAGTCTGAGTCACCAGAAGAGAAAAAGAAAAAGTCGAAGAAGGAAAAGAAAGAAAAGAAGGACAAGTCCGAGAAGAAGGAAAAAGAGAAAAAGGTGAGCAGTCGAAGCGTCTTTTGTTTATTGGCATGTCTTTCTAAATTTGAAAACATAGCCAGAGAAACGTCCCGCTAAGGACGATTCATCCTCAGATGAAGGGGTGATCGACAAGACTCCTGTCAAAAAGTCGAAAGGAGGTGGCAACCGGGTGAAGAATGCCGATGGCGAAGAGGTGTGTTTTTAAGAGTAATTGTTGAGATACTCTACGCACGTCTTTATTTGGTAATGTGAGCAACTTTGAACTGCTTAAAATTACGGATCATCCATGCTGTACTGTTGTTAAGCCTTGGCATCTCCTATGCGTGATCAATAAGCCTTTTTATGTCTGTAACTGCAAACCAATATCATTTCTTTTCGAAGAGAGGTGAGGTAGTTGTAACAGCAACGTGCTTAGGTCGTGGGGATTAAGCCTAGGATCTGAAAGTATTATGTATTTGATCACCCACGCTCACTTTACTTCGTAGGATCGTTGAATATCAATTCTGGAATGTAATTTGGTGTATGGTGTTTAGGAAGATGTCGGCCAATGCCAGTATTACCTCAGAATCAATTCTGAATTTCTCACGCTAATAGGATGCGCAGGTGACGCTGATCACAAATGTATCCTTGTTTTATTACGAGAATGTTGAATACACCTTTTTTGGACTCCCTTTGAGGGAAGTTCATGATGTACATTGAGACACCTGCCACAAGGAGGTACGCCTCCATCAGTCGTTGTCACCAGGGCTGTGCGCTACTAACGTAACGAATTAACGCATTAACGCGTAACGGCCA
>KN731279.1:1704-12680 GCA_000816745.1 Ancylostoma duodenale | reverse complement strand
CTGTGGTGAAGCTCCACCATTATTTAACGTACTGAAGAACGCGTTCCAAGCAGCTGAAAAACAAAAAATTGCGTGAAATCTAATTCTTCAATTCGAATTCTAGCTTTAAATGCATACCATTTAACAATTCTGGATTCTTCTGATTTAAATTTAACGCATCCAAACCACTGGCTATTTGATTGGATGCAGCTTGACCTGCCAATCTGCAATGTTCCCACATAATACACAGCAAAAGTCACGAAAGGGAAAATAGCGCCAAAACAAGGGAAAATAGCGCCAAAACACCCACCCATCTCTTTGAGGAAAAACGTATGCCAAAGGTGGTGCCACAGGAGACGGACCTTGAGGTGGCACAGGACCAGCAAAGGCGGCTTCCTTCGATATGGATGGATGATATCGATTCCTTACACTGAAAAAATAAGCTTTTTCCCACTCAGACGTTGTTAAAAACTGAATTTCATTGGTTTAAAAGGATACGAACACTACAACGTGTGGCTAAGAAAAAAGACAAGAATAATTTGACAATTACCATGATAACGATGATTGCTAAATCAAACATTGCAACAACGTAGCATAATTGTTGTTTCCAATCCAGCCATATGGCGGATAGTACAGCACTTCACATCATTCTAGTAATACTTCCGACAACAAAAAGTCTAGTAACTCAAAATAGGTACACTATAACTTCACTACCACCGTACTTGCAAAGAACAGGTTTTGTACCAACTTAAATAGGGACAAAACCACCATCCATCTACTCTCTACTTCAGCCTCAATTGAAGTGCCATAAGAATAACTATTACACAATAGCACAACTACGTTCACAGAAGCACTACCGTAAATTACAGTCAGCGTCGATGGCTGTGGGCCTTCTACGGCCTCGAGAAGGACGCGCCGCAACCGTGCCGCGCACGCCGGCATCAATGTCGTCTGCCGCCAGAATGCTGTTTCTAAGCGCTTTTCTTCCCGATTTGATGATCTTTTCTTTTTTCGGTTAGAAAAACTGCTAGAAATAGAATAACGGCAGTAGACGACATCCATTCCGATGCGCGCGGCACGGTTGCGCGGCGTCCTTCTCAGGGCCGCGGAAAGACCACCCTATCGTCGCTCACTGTAAGTAGCATGTGGTTCTCTAATTAGAACTACACAGCACAGCATGTGATGACCATCTCCCTCATAATTTATCGGAGACAGTGTGGCTTCCTGAAGCACACGCATGATCACGAGCTGATTTTCTGTTCCATATGGTGCCGCACAAGTATGATGTAAATATATGCCCATAAAAACTGCTGTTTACGATTTTATTCCATTTTACGCAAAAAATAGATAATCGACCGCTTCATTTGATTAACATTAATACAAGGTAAACACCAGCAACAACCGCATAGTTAACCAACTTGATTCGAATTCTCTCTCTCGCTCGCTTACGCTCACGTTGTGGTGCCCCAATTTCTCACTTCGCCACTACAGCACACTCACTTCACAGTTTTTGTGGGCGCATATCTACTAGAGAGAGAAAATACGAATTTTCGATGTCTGCTTAGGACAAGTTATACGACAACTAAAAACAACAAAATCTCGAGAACGAGTGCAACAAAAAAGGGATGCTGAAGAACTGATACGTGTCATAAAGGCCGCCTTCCACTAGCGGATAATACGATACCATGGCTGTTCGTGTGCTGGTCCGTTACGGCTCGATCGAGGAGTACCCTGAAGTGCTGGTGGTGGCACCCATCCATCGTATGGCGGACGACCGTATACTCCAGGAGGTGGACTGTATCCGAACACATCCTACAATAATTGTGAGATTTAAAATCATTGTTCAATACCTTTACAATAGGTAATAAGAAATAGATAACACTCATCTATGCGGTAAAATTACCTGCTCTAAAATGTCAGAGGTCCGAATACTACAACACTATGAAGGAGGTTAGAAATAGCGAGCTTATGCTGCCTTACAAACAATTTTAAGAACAAGAATTAAAACGCCAGAAAAAAAAATCCAGCGGAAAATCCTGATTTCTCAGAGTGCAGTTGAACCGTGTAGCCGAAACTCCCCCTGCACAAAATTTCTATTACCTTTCACAACATAACTCCTCTGAGCTTCACCACCTTTCTCCAGTTCGTTCCCGTTCTCTGTCGAAATTACCTGTTCACCATTTTCATAACTAATCCCTTTCCTTTGTTGGTTGCTATACCCCTATACAAATCCCCCTTTCTACCTCGATGCCTCTTCACCCCCACCCCTATCGTTATTGTTACACTATTCTAATACCAAATAACGCCAAGAGTCAAACAGTGTTTTTTTTTCTTGTGAAGAACAAAAGCTTTTGCACCACTAACCCGTCCCGGAAATGGGCTATTGTTAGGCACTCCAGCTCCTCCAAATCCAGCGCCTCCTTTGGCGTAGCCATACGGGAAGCCAAAATCGTTGAAATAAGCGCTGGCACTTTGATGCGGATCCTCTCGTGGAACAGCCAAGGTTACACTCACTGACGTGCCATCAATCACGAAATTATTTGCCCTGGAGAGATGTGTAAAGAGTTACAATATGTTAGATTCGTGCATTACAAAATGAAGGCGACAAAGTGGTGAAACAGCAAACGCACTTGCACAGCCGATCAGCAACTTCCGAATGTGTGAAAGTTATAAAAGCAAAACCACGGAAGGGACGAGGTATAAACACATCTGTCACCTGGAACATAATTTCGTCACCAAAAGTCAAAGACCAGAAAAGTGTCACAAATATTACCGATGCCGAATCTACAATCTGCTTCGCTTCTTTATCGAAAAAGGTACGAAGTGTATCTTCCTCGATTTTCTCCGAAAGGCGACCCACGAAAACCTTATTCACAAGTGTTTTCGGTGGGACCACCACGCGACTGCCACTGGGAGTGTTACCGTGAGCGTCACCATGCTGAAATTTCGGTCTAATAAATGATACTTACTGAAAGTAGTGAAACCACGCACTCTTTGGTCTGGGATTCGAACATCACAGCGACGACCATCCAACATATGATTTGCCGTCGCAAGAACTTTATCCTGCTCCTCTACAGTACTCATCTGAACAAAGCCGAAGCCTTTCGATGAGCCTTCTGGAGTACGTTTGATCTAAAAGGAGAAAGAAAACAGTTACATGCATCAATCAACATCATCACCCTCAAACAACATGCAATTAAGACTAAAGCTGCTAACACACACTTGACTCAGCTGTACAAGCCACACTCATTCCTCACCTATCAGTTTAGTGTACCACTGCCTTTTTCTGCGATTCATGTTTGGAAATGGAATACAAGGGGAATCCTGCGGATAAGGCATTTGGAAAGGAGTGACCATCGGCACAGTTACGGATCCAGTTCAAAGGCTACGTGCGAATTGCTAAAAACCGCTCGCAAGTAGCCTTTCAACTGAGAATTTGAACTGTTGGAATGGATCAGCTCGCGCGCGTTTTGCAACGCGATGCTCACTCCACTGTGAATCGCCTGTAAGGGCTCACAATCTGCACTGTTTGAAGAAGTTGGGAGAGTGACGTGTTAAACGCTAAGTTCAACAAAACTTAATGAGTTCTGGCTGCAACGTTTTTCTAGTGAGACCGCAAGCTCAATAAAATGAAACGTTCCTGAAATATAATCGCAGCTGCTAGATCAGCTCGCTTCGTAAGTGGCACGTTTCAGCAATTACACTTGGAAAATTCATACATATGAGAAAGTTTGTGTTCATACCGCCTAGCTTCCTAACAGGAGAAAAACAATAGTTATTGCTAGTTGTTAACAAGCATGTATCGGAAAACTCTTGCAATGCAAGTCGTTTTGAGAGAAGAAACAATGATTTAGGTCGCAGAAAAAGGCTAGCGGTAGCTTCTCAAACAATGCATGTATTTTGGCTGTTTTCTCTTTCGAAGCAAAACAACTCTGTGAAGAGTTATTTCACGCACTATTCGAAACTCATCAATGCACGCATGGTTCGAAACTTTACACTGCATGGCCCCGTACAACTGTTTCGAAGCACAGTCAAACAAAAATTTACCAAAAACCACAAGACACCAGAACTCACATTCTTGTTTCACACTCACCTCAGCAAACACGACTGTACCAAAAGCTTCAAAGTATGTCTTGAATCCTTCGTCTGTTGTCTTGTAATTCACTCCGAGTACGATGAGATCAACGGGTCGGCGTGGTACCGGTGGTTCGGCTACCGCAGTCTCTCGAGAGTCCGCGGCACGTTTCCGACCGACTCGACCCTCACCGTCACTGTCCGACTCTCCATCACTTGTTCCAATCTTCCGACGCTTCACACTTACATCCGAGCCTAGACACACACTTTCCTCACCGCACTCGCTCTTTTTAAACAAAACCTTAAATCATCACTGCCTTGAAATAGGTAAAATGTATGTCCAGCTTTGACTACAACTCTTCAAATTCCACACACATACAGTCACCGTCAATCTAATCCTCTCGTGATTCCCATGTTGGCATTTATCGCGCGCCACACGTGATCGGCTTCTATGGTGACGTCTGCACCATTTGTGAACAAATTCGGGCAGCAGACATGAAGCGTCGATGGCTGTGGCCTTTCCGCGGCCTCTGACGCCGCGCAACCGCGCCGAGTGCGCTGGGATCGATGTCTTCTGCAGCCAGAACGCTATTTTAGCCGCTTTTCTTCCCAATCTGATGATCTTTTCCTTTTTCGGGGAAAAAAGCTGCCAGGAATAGCATAACGGCAGCAGATGACATCGATTCCGTCGCGCGCGACGCGGTTGCGCGACGTCCTTCCCGAGGCCGCGAAAGGGCCACCGCCATCGACGTTCACTGTATAGTCTCTACCCTATAACTATGTTCTTTTTTCAACACATATGGAGACGTGCCTGCGCTTCTACCTGCTCGCTCTAGCTGCACATGTTCAGCCATGGCGAATAGTTGTAAATACCATCACGAGAACCATGTGTTGGTAAGAATGACGGCGACTATATCTAAAGGCTCGCAAGTGCCGCTTTAACCAACCGCACGCAAATACTTTTCTCTCAGCTCAAATTCCACATGCGCATTGCAAACACTATTAAAATAAAGTGGTGATAACAGCCTCTATTTTCCGAACGTGACTTGATGCAGGGAAAAGATTCCAATGCGTATAATAGTGCGTAAACAAAGTTACTCTACATCTGCTGAGACGAACGTTTTCAAGACAACTACTACTCTTTCAGACACTACATAGCCAAAATTACAAAGCAAAAAACGTGAACAAAGGCTACCGACCTCGATCGCTGCGCGAGTTCGATGTGATCACGGTAAATACCTTATCGTCCCAACCGTCCACTGGAGGAAGAAGCTTCGTACCCGTAGCGTCAACCCTATAGATGGAACGGCAGGAGTATGAAGATGCTTGATTTATGTAAATTACTTCTCATGTACTTCAGCATTTAACAGCAGATTCTCGAAAAAGAGTACTCAAAATAAAAAGAAAAACTTACGCGACTGCTCGCAGTGCGCCCGTTTTCGGATTCTTATATTTCATTCCAGTAGCACCTGGGTAAGTGGACTGAAGAGTGGTCATATACAAGGAGTTATCCGACGCAGTTGGCAGCTCCATAGCTTCGCCTGCAAAAAAAAGGTTCGGCTGTGATTCGAAACCATGAAAGATCTGCGAATACTGTCAAAATACAACCTACCACTGCTGTCAGCTACAACAACATAGTCAGAATGCTGTGCGGAGTTACTTTTCCATTCTGCTTCGATTTTGATATCTGGACTGTCTGACGCCTCATGCGCCCTCTTTTCTCCTGTTCCAGCTGAAGATGAAGAGTCTCCCATAGTTCTGGAACGAGAAAATGTAGAATGACAGTGATTAAGCAATGAAAGCAATATTTACTGACGTATAGTGACGACCCGAAACCAAGATAATAGTACGGTATGTAAGCTGTTACTCGTAATTCACTACAAGTTCTGCACCATGAGATTGTCTCCCTTTGCTCAGCATAAAAAATCACGACGTAATGTCTATGTACCAATACTGATATCCTGCCAATTCCTTTTACATCCACTTTCGTGAGCAATTATTTGCATGTCACGAAATCTCGATGTATAGTGGACGTCAATGGCGGTGGCCCATCAGCGGCCTCAAGAAGGACGCAGCGCAACCGCGTCGCGCGCGCCGGGGTCGGTATCGTCTGTTGCCGGGATGCTATTCCTAGTCGCTTTCTTCCCGATTTGGTCAAAAATCTTTAAAATCGGGTAGAAAAGCTCTATAATAGCGTAACAGTAGCAGAAAACATCGTTCAGGACGCACGCGGTTGCGCGGCGTGCTTCTCGAGGCCGCGGGTGGACCACCGCTATTCACACCCACTGTTGGTACAGCTGGCAAAACTGCTCATCTCCTGACAAAGACAGCGAAACAATGAACCTGCTTGTCCAGCCGCTGCATTCGCCAAAATTGGGAGAATTCGTATGATCTGAATCCTACAAGGTCTTTTTCTTTATGATAGACCATGCACTCACAAGGTTACAAAAAAAGGCAGGATTACGGAACCCTCCTGGCTGAGCGCTTTTCTTCGCAAATAGCAAGAACATTAAGTATTTACAGCTGGCGTCACCATGGCTACGACGTGAAGTGTGCATATTTCATGCCGATGAATTACCTACCACATCCGGTCAGTGCAGCGCTAGCGAGATGTTCACATAAAAACACAGGAGCTGCTGTTTCAAAATGACCGCGACTACAGACTTGTTTCAGGCAGCTGCGGTAAGTAAGGCTAGGATAGAAAGCTTGCTCACAAAATTCGGCCACTTTGCACTCGCAGGATGATTAATGCTCAGATATTTCACCACAAGCTGCATTTTGACAAAAGAATCCCAATCTGCATCGATTTTTGAAAGTTCAGTGGACGTCTCTGCGCTCGAGGTACATGGAATCTTTCGCAAAAATCCTTGCCTCACGCTGCACCGTCCATCAGCTCATCCACGCCAGACCACGCATGAAAGGTAATGTGGCGGGTATGAGCTGACGGGCGGTGCGACGTGAGACAAGGATTTTTGAAGGAAGAAAAATATTTTGTAAGGTTCTTTGAAAACCCCCACTCATAGAATAAGCATAGCCGAGGACAAGAGGCAGAGGAATGACTACAGCGAGCTCATAAAAGAGAGAGTCACGATTGGAGTATTGTTACTTAGAAAGCGCAAAGCGACTTGGCACAAGTCGCACACATGTTGTTAGTCGCGCTGGCTTTCAAAATGTGTTGTTGGGATTGTCGGTTTGCTTACAGTTTCACGGCCAGTTTTTCTATGCGTGGAAATTCACGCATTCATCTACATTGCTGTATATAAAAGCAGTAAACACGGCAACGGCCAAGCCACCAACTAGTCTGCCACGGCTCGGCGCGGCTTTGTTTTCTGCGGTGCAAAAACTACTGACCATCATTGCACGTCCAGTAAGGCTTCACTGGCGGAAAACCGGTCTTACGAGGCTTAACACCTTTTGTTTGTTACCACCGTTTGAACAGGTTGAAACAGGAAGTAAGGAACGGACGAGATTGAGAACGCTGAGATGTGTGGATGCACAGACAATCAAACTGACACGTTGCACGTAGTGTAGCGCGTGTGAGGGGGTCTCGATCGTTGAACTTTCCTTTGGGTGCATGCAAAAACCTTGGAGACCAAAATGCAGCATATGATGAAATCGAGACGACAATAAGGTCGCTACTGGGATCGAAATGCACTTCAAGATGCAAATCGAGCTGGTTCCCGGCTAGGGTTCTTCAACGTCGCCGCTTTTCCTGCATTAACAGCTGCTAACGCAAAGCGGTGGTGAAAACGGACTATGTTCTCGTTTAAGTCTACGCTTGCTCTGTTTCAGGACCAGCACAGAAGCCCAGAAGTCTTTGAGAATCTGGTAAAACCTTGTTAGTTCTGTCAATGCGGGTTCAAAACCTAAACTTGTAAGCATGTTGCGCATCTGCAACGTTTTTGAATCTATTGCAAACCCACTCTATCAGCAGGATACCTGACTGGGAGCGCTTCACCATCGAAAATGCTTGCAAACCTACTCGCTTAGCGATAACGGCCACAGAAGTGATTAAACAGGCCAAATCAAGAACATTCGCACATGAATATGTGTTTGCTCAAGAAAACCTCGCGATTGCTCGTAAAGTGAGAAAAAAGCTTTCCGAATGGGAGAAAATAGCAAATTCTTCAGGATAAGCAACAAGTGTGACATAAACATAGGCTCTGTTGGCAGAGCTGACCGAGCGAAAGGGCTGCAGTTTAATGGAGAAATGGGCCGGACGCTCCTCATCGCGGCAATCGATACGCGTGGCGGGATTACAACTGACTAAACAGTAGGCACTGTGCTCGCAAATTGGCCACACTCACGAAAACATTCTCGAATATGTCCGTGCCGATACAATTTCGATGGTTTGCGAGTGGGGAATCTATGTATACATTTTCAGTTCTGAAGTAATAATGCTCAATATGAGAGGAAAGTGAGTGTTGGAACTCACGGGAAGGGTTTATAAAAGCAATAAATCATGCACTTGACCAATTAAACATTGAAGAAATAGTCCGTACAGCGCAGAAAAACATTGGAGAGAAATCAAAGCAAAACACTAACGGATATAAACAGCCAGGGTAAAACCCATATGCTGGCCATTTAGATTAGTGTGTTTCACCAGGGAACGTAGTTGCAAAGATATTAGAGCAAGAGAGAACGCAAGAAATAGTGCTCTACTCGGAGACGCAAGCGAGAAATGCCGATCTTAGGCACAAAAACTCAACTATAGTCGTTTTTGAAACGGACTATAGAAACTGCAGTTTCATGTGCAGGTACTGAACTTCCTTCACTTTCAAAACAGATTCTCTTCGTTTACAGTTATAACATAGTATCCATGTTTTCGAGAGCTATAAACACTGCTAGTATCCAACAAATACTGGCACCGTGTGAAAAGCATGGTTAAGTCCCGTGATCTTCATTTAAGCAGACTTCTAGTACCTTTAACTAGGCACAGGTATGCCTAAATCAGTGCCTAGTTTCCCCAAATGAAGAACCTGAACAAGCTGTTGGTAGCCAGTAGCTATTTGCCAGCCTACCAACTTAGAAAAAATGTCGGAAGGACCACATCAGAAAGAGATCACACTCATGTGGTTAAGAAGCGAGAGACGCAGAGATAAGAGATAAAAGTTTTTGGAAGGATCGAAGAAGAATAAATTTGTGTGCGGAACGATTCGGAAGGACCGCAACAGAATGTTTTCTGCTGCGGTCCTTCTGAGAAATTGTCTGAGAATTTACCAATGCAGTCGCCAGAAGGGACGAACCGGAAGAAAGTTTGGGAGTCCGGAAGTGGAGATTTCAAGTCGAAGGCCAGAAAACCAGAATACACAAGATGCAGAAGTACATCTGTACAGTTGAGTCGAATATTATAGTTTTGGTCCTTTCCACAAGCAATGATAACTGGTGAGATGCTGGAGAAGTGAGAGCACGAGAGAGTTCGTGGCATTCGGAGAGATGAGAGAAAGGCAAGCTGTAGTAGGTAAAAGTGCCCAACTAGCGTCATTTTCTAAATACATTGATACTTATGGCGGAATACTTGCTAAGCAGGTTATCCACGAGAGAACTTCGCATGTTCAGACTGAAACTTGCAGCATCATTGGGCATCACTGCAATAGATAATGATGAGAACAGTGTCGGTTAATGGGACAGGTGGGTTATAGTGTCCCAAACCAGTTGCAAAGAATATGTACAAATTTCTCCCCAAATCATAGCACATTCCCATGCCACAATTGCCTCCAAAGTAGCATCATAAACAGAGCGAATGCAATACATACTCTTGCACGATCAGCCTATCAAATGTACGCATAGGATGCAAGTGCCAAAACAAGGGGAATATATAGACATACTAAATGCGACTGGACACCAGGAAAGCCGTCTCCTAACCAGGTGTCATTCGAGTAGTTACTAGATACTCAAACGTCTAGTCAGTAAAGATGCATCTAATGTAAGATGATCGAGGTTACAACATTTTCGCGAAATTCGGCATCCCAACATCTTACCACTGCTCACGATCAGCTAAAGAAAACTTATACCAACTTGAAAAAAAAATGAAAAATGGACCCAGCAATAAGATACGTATATGTACAGACATAATCAGACTGTTGAGCTCTGATCAAAACATACTCCCAACGCAATTTACGATAGCATACAGATAAACTTCATTAATCATAGGGAAGATTGCTGAGAATTTTGACCCGTATTGAAAATAACAGTAATGTGCGAACATCAACAACAAAAGCGATTATCACTCTAGCTGATTTCCCCTTCTTCGTGGATTCCTTTCTTCAGATCCTTTTTTGCATCAGCATTTTGAATATCCTCGTCGCTCCGTTGTGACAAGACAGTCATCGCCTCAACAATGTAATCATTCACGTCATTGAGAGCGTTCCTTCTCGTGCTGCAGTGTAAGGCTGCTTCGATCAGTTCATCAGCGTTGGCTGGAAGATGATATTAGATAATTCGCTGTTAAGTGTAAGTCTGGAGCCCAAATATACCTTATATGTACTTCCAATGTGTCACGGTAACTCACCAATACAATTTTTGACGAACTCTGGTAGAAAAGTGATAGCTTGACGTGAAACATCAAAATCGTTACTTTGGATCCTATTTATATATGCCTCCTTGAGTTGTGTGCGGGTCTGGAAACAACAAATGGTAGGAGAGATTTGATAATAAAGAGAGATTGTAGCCTCCTGCCTTTCCAGCCCTCCTCACCCCTCCCCCAGTTTCTCAGCGAATTTCAATTGGATTATGTGCTCGTAACAGCAGAGCATGATAATGATAGTCCATATGACAAGTCTGTTCACAACATTCAATTTTTCCAGTTGATTTCTCGATCGAAATCCGATTTAGAGGTATATTCACAGCTAATTTATGAGTGTCATTCTATATCACCTAAAGGTTTTACTGCGATCGTAAAGCATAATTCTGTAATACAAAAA
>KN731272.1:0-12597 GCA_000816745.1 Ancylostoma duodenale | reverse complement strand
AAGACACAGCTACTAGGGGCTCCGTTAAAACGGCCGGCCTAGACAGGGCCTCACCACCTGTTCGGACAGGTCAGAACACGAATCAGCAGGAACGGACGAGAAAGAACGGTGATAGCAATGAACTGTGTGGGTGCGCAGACAATCAGAGGGCCATAACGCAGATGGTGGTACGCATGTGAATGGGTCTGGAGCTCTGGAGCTTCTTGTAATCCGACAGCAGTTGTAAGGTGTTGATGATAGGGCGGTTGACCAAAAAGCTATAGAGCCCACCGTGATTTGCAGGGTTGTACTGGTACAATATAAGTACACTTACAAAGTGAAAAATAGGATAATGCAGGTATTTTGACCGGTTATAATCTCGAAAAAGCGTGCTTAAGACGCCTAATTTGAAAAACACTCAACATACTGAATGTTGCTTGAATTTTGGCGGAAATTCCTTTTTATTTCTCTTCTTTTTTCATTGTGGAGCGTTGCACTTGGGAAGGGCGGAGGGTCTGAGCCGTGCAATTGGTCGATTCATTCAACTGACCAATCGGAATGCTCGGACACACTGCCCTTGCCAGGTACATCGCTCCACATCCATTTTTCGCCTCATTTCTGGCTAATTCGCTAACTGCTTTATGTTTTTCTTGTTATCTTCCGTTTTTTTGTTGTTGTTCGAGCATGTCCATGAGGACAAACGCAGCAACAGAGAAGATCGAAATAATGAGGTAAACTCACCTATAAAGGAAAAGAGTATAAAGGCTTTTTTCCTCCAAAGAATTTTTCCTATAAAATATAAAGCTTTTTTCCCATAAGGGTAAAAAGCAGGAAAGAGTACTGTGCCAACTACAGGAGATTTTGCGAGGCTTGTCACCCGGACCAAAGGACCAGAGCTATTATAGAACTGCTGGATTTCCCTAAATTTAGTTTAACAGCAAAGCTTTAGTGTGAGTCAAAGAATCTGTTTTTTTTCCTGAAGCATACCTATAGCCTAGGCCAAAGCAAAAAACAAGGAAACCCTTTTGCTAATGGGCCAAAGGATGCCTATAAGTAGCCAACGCAAAGGCGACGAGTGACAAACATCCATTTACGGTGAGAAAAGGCTAGAAGAGTCTGTTGTTCTAATTGGTGAGACGCTGGGAAACGCGAACGACGCCACCCCTCGCTGGGTATCAAGCATTCAGGGAAATCGAGCGCATACTAGTATAAGAGATGAATAGAGTGACGCATGGGCAAAGACCGAGTTCGAGAGATACGCGCGGCGATCAACCGGAAGCCGCCGGACCACTTAGAACGTCGCGGCTCCACCAGTTGCGCGTCCGAGCTCCGGATCGGACCGACGGCACTTGTGGACAGCGAGCCGACACAAGAAAGTGAAGTGATCGCTGGGCAGAAAGTTTGAACACGGGTGTGGACAGAATCCGAGGTTTTTCGAGCGACATAATAGTCCAGCAAAGTGCACGCAATGTGTGTGGATAGGCAAATTCTGGTGGCTATTTTCGGCATGGCTGAATTGAGAGGCTGTATTGGAGGAGAAGACGTTATAGTGGGAATCCATGGTTTGGGAAAGCATTTCGAGGTTTTTCCCCATCGGGGATTCATGGGCGCTCCCGAGAAAACCCTCAGCTTCCCGGCAATTCAGCTTGGGCAGGTTTCATGGGTGAACATCAATAGATTTCGTTATTTTTAATTGTCACTGACTCCCACAGGATCACATCTGCAAAATGTGTAAATGCGGAACATTGGGATATTTTCTTCCAGAAAACTCGTCCCCTTCAAGGAAGTGGGAGCGGCACCCTTCCCGGAAAATTCCGCCCTACTGAAGAGCCTCGGAAGTGGCTTCACTTAAAATCTGTTTCTGTATAGGGACATGTAGAGACGAAACGGCTTACTTAGAATTTCATCTAATCTATTATCTATTCCAGAAACCTGCCACAGAAAATACAACTCATTTTCCGCCACATATGTACGGAAATATGACCTTAAAGACCACCTGGTTTCTATGGAGAGCAGAATCGACGCGGAAATCTACTAATTCACGTAGGTGCAACCCATAAAGCAAAATGTCGTAGGGAAGGATGGGAGGGACGGAGGGCGTGCCATATCAGCGAAAAAAAGCCTACTCCGCCCCAGGTCACATTTCTGAAAGTCCCGGGAGGGATTCCGGAACGTTCCCAGAAAGGCGGATGCTTCCTCGCTTCCTTGAAGTGGATTAGTTTTCTGCACGAAATCGGAAAATTCTGGGGAGTGGAGTGTTATATAATACCTGGAGCGAGAGGGCGGCGCGGAAAAGCTCTGAGATTGGTCAATTCGCGCAGCCCGCCAATCGACGATCTCCCTGGCACCGCCCTATCCCGGTGTAACGGTCCACAGCCAAAATTTTGAGCAGTTGACTTATCTCAGTAGTGTTTTTTCGTAGTTTTTGGAATTTTTTTTCAAGAAAGGGGAATAAGGAAAAAAGGAAAAAGGAAAAAGGAAATATGTTTCAGAATTTTCCTTGGAACATTCATGAATTCTGCCACGAAGCAAGATACGATAGAAATAATGAAATCTAATTAATTTTGCCCAGAAACTAATCCATTCTGGATGAGTGGGAACTTTCTTGCCAGCAGTCACCAATCCAGCAACTGCCCAAGCAAAGGTTGTCGAGAGGTTCGTGGTGCTTTCAACGAACTGTTTCCAGATATGAGAAAATGGATATACTTGTCCAAGCGATTACTGAATAAGTACAACAAGGTATCTGAGGTAGTACCGGAGAAGCTCGTCCTTTCAGGATGAGCGGGAAGTTCAGAATATTCCTGGAAATATTCATGAATTTTATCACGAAAAATATGATTTTGGCCCGGAAGTGTGGTGGGGTGGGTCATGGAACTTGCAGAATTCGGAAAGTGCGGGATGGTGGGCTTCAAGAACCATTCCCACGCTTACCCGCAGCTGAATTGCAGAATCGCCCAACGCTGCTACATCGGAAACCACCAAATGAACGGACGTGTACTATAGGACGTGTGCAGAGGGAAATCGGACACCTAAAGGAGCTGAAAGGGGATCCAGGCGATGGTCACTCAAGCCGCCTCTTCCCGTGTACGAGCAAAAAACGACTGTGTCCATAGCTCGCACTCTGCTGTTGAGCTAGTACCTTTTAGCCGGCACACTTGCACTAGCATAGAGGGACTCAGGACCTATTCGGGATCTGTGGATCCCGAATCGGTCCCAGGACCCAGTCATACTGCGACTGTGGCGCAGTTCGAGTCGCACTATACGATTCCGCCTCGGGCTCAGCGCCGAAACGCGCAGCTGCGAGCTTCCACCACTGCGCTGTATTGTTTGTTTTGGCTTGTCGTTCGAGTGCCGGGCCACTCTCTGAACTGCTTTTTAAGTACGCGAACGCATCTCGACACATCATACACTAACGCCTCTGCCGGCAAGTCAGCTGGCGAGAAAATCTGGGGAAAACCGGCTGCAAAAAAAGCGCTACGCCTCGAGTTCGCCCCAGGGCTCATAACAGGAAATTAAATGTGAGAAACGTTTTTTAGGCTATGAATTACTTGAAAATGAGAAGCATGAAGAAGTGTTTGCAAAGGCCGGCAACGGCTCGGGGTTCCACGTTTCCGAAGGAAGCTACCGTAGCAGAGCGGGCTAAGCCGAAAAACACCTAGAGATTCTGCAAAAGATGGCGCACGTTTCAAATAGATGTAACTTGATGAGACTTTTCGAACAAAGTGCACTCCATCCTCTCTTCTAATCTTTCATTAGCGGCAAAAACCATTCCCAGCACCGATTCTGCTGGCATGGGATGGCTATGAAGAGGCAGGAAAATCCAGGACAATCTGGAGTCAAACAAAAAAGTAGAGGGACTGTCTCGCATAAGAATGGAAGTTCCAATTAATAAAAGACAGAAAGGGTGCTCAAAAGTGAGGTTATCGGGAATCAAAGGGAATCTGGAGATGAAGGGAAGAATAAGAATCAAAAATATGTGAGAATTGAGTCGATGCAGTTTGGATATACAAATTGTTATTGAATAAAATTTCTTCTCAAAATATGTGTATTCACTCTTTTCAAGAAACAACGCCGAATTTGTAAGTTACACTGGTTTTTTTTTTCATTATAATGGATTGAAATCGTTGCGTAGCAGTGTGGATAAAAACCGCTAAAGAAGTGTACAAAACCGTCGGTGGCACTTTGGCTAAGCGACTGTCTTCAGACCTTAAGACGGCCAAAACAGGTTATGGCAAAAATAGCAAGATATATAAAATTTTTTCCAAGAGCACTCGTCCACTCTGGACGAGCCAGAAGTGCAAAACTTCTCGGGAGCGTTAATAAATCCTCGATCAGATTGGATATGGACCACCGGTATGAAAGCGCAGAATATGCCATTCCTTATTGAACTCCTCCGAAAAATGAAGCCAGAAATCCGCTCATTCCTGACTCAGCCACACCTGACGTGATTAATGGTTAAACCCTATGATCTACCCTGGAAGCCTACTCGGAACCTCAAAAGCAACTTGTAGACAAGTATTTGGCAGGCAAGTTTTTGATCGCATCTGAAACTTGCTTTTCCATAAGTCGTCGACAGCTTGGTTTTGCACTCCCTTGTCGACAACTTTTTTCGGCCAAAAGCTTGCTTGCAAGTTGAGTTTTTGGAAAAGCTGGTCGACAGCCTGTTTACTCTCTTCCTTGCCGACAAGTTGCCGGTGGAAAAGCTTGTCGACAACTTGGTTTTGGGTGGCATGATGACGTCAAGCTTGTCGAAAACGATTTGCTAGTTAAAAGCAGGTTTTCAATTTGTTTCTGGGCAAAGCTGGGCCGACAACTTGTTTTTGGGGTTCTGAGTAAGAAGCCGTAGTAGAAATCCAGAAATAGAAGCTAGGTACTGTTCAGATGGATTGGTTCTATAAACAGAGCGAGAAATGGGAGACGGCGATGAAAGAGTACGTTTAAGAGTTACGTCTCAGAAAAGACAAAACAACTCTGACCAGCGAAGCATCCGTTCGTCTGCACTGCCTGTGCTTTCTACAGTTACCGACGAAAAAGCGTTAGATATGAAGTTCGAATTCGAATTTTCGACTCCGAATAAGTCGCAAATCAGAATCTACAGTCCTGAAGGGAAGTTAAGGTTAAGAATTAAACTGTGTGAAGTATAACGTCTTCAATCGAGCAAAGACTAAAAAACATATTCTACTTATTGATTTACTACATACGTATGTATTGCACTAATATAATTGAACCTCTCCTGCCCTCAAGGCAATTACTAATCGTTTAAAAAATTTTTATGCATTGTACTTGTAATCTTAATATTGCATCTAGCGTGGTATAGCCACATACAAATAAATAAATATGGTGCAGAAAGACAAAGTAGTAAATATGTTGCTGAGCACTAATTAGTAGAAGAACTGGTGGAGCAAGGTAGGTGCTCCGTAGTGGTTCACTTTGGGCTCCGCCGCGCCGTCGCCAGGGATTAGGAGCCGGCCAGCCTTTGACCTTCCTATCTTGATGCATTTCCCTTTTGAACTAATCTCCACGTCAAGCGCTACTCCCCAAATGAACGTGGACGCGTTCCCTTGTCAGCGATCCTGGTGTTGTGGGTCCAGTTGTACCAGAGTAAGAGCAGCTAAAGTGAATCATTTTCTGCTCGAGGATTCTCTCCAAATTTCATTTGTTTTTTTTTTGCCATTTTGCCATCTTTAGCCATTTTTGAATAAAAACACGTTTTTTTAAAAATTCGTGTCAAACCAAATGAGCGAGATTTCACTTGATTCTAACAAAGTGGAAAGCTATTAAAATGCTTTTCCGAAGTGCAAAAAATGGGCTGCGTGCAGAATAAAGACTGAGGTGTCCGAAAATCCCTCAAAAGGTTACTTTGAAAAGGAAATTCAATTATGTACAGAAACCTCAAACAGAGAGAATCGTTACTGGGAAGCAGCTCCTATTGCCAGAAGACATAGCCGGCATTTCGCCTCTGTAGTGGGTGGGACGCAGGACATTCCACTGGAATTGAAAATCGAGATAAGCGCCTTAAAAACGACAATTCGCTCATGTATCCAGCTATTACCGACAATTACTGCGCGATCGAATCAGCCGATTCACTTCGAAGGTGACAAAAAATTGAAGCCGCGTGTATTCGAGCGTGGGTGGTGGTGGCGGAAGTCTGTCGGTGTGTCCAGCAACTTGAATAAGGGAATTGTTGGATGATCCATGGCCCTTCGATATTTCCCCCATGAATATTTCAAAAACAGAGTCAAAGCTCTATTTTAACATTAAAAAAATGAATGTGGGCCTCCTCCTTCAGTGAATTTCTCCAATTTTTCCCACCTAAATTATGAAAACACGATAACAACGGATACTGACAATTTTAAACCGAAGCGCAGTATTATAATGTTACCGCAGACATACTGTAGATCTACTTCCTGCCAGAATTTAGGGAAAATTTGCAAGGTAGAATTTCATCTTCATAAGGAAACTTACATCTCACATAGTAAAAACGAATAAATGAATGTTTGAAACTGAAAGACATTTTTGTAAGGGCAATGGTCAAATGCACAGTATAGATACAGTTTTTCCTCAAGAATTCCTCGAAAATTCATAGATACGGTTATTCCTCATACTGATCACTGATATCGCACACTTTGCATAGTGATGTATTTTTGGACACCTATAGGGAAAATGGCCTCAATGTATGTACATTGTATTTACATATATATTTAGTACTCCATAATCGGAGCGGTACTGTAGTCATATCGTAATTCTCGAAGAGCGTGTCGCAGTGTGAAATGAGTATTATTCGTGACTATCAGATAAAATAACCTCATGTGCGGTCGTTGGCCAGATTATGAGAGAACTTGCTAGCTATAGCTTCTACAGTATCGATAGCATAATCCCACGAAAATATTGTGAAAATAGACTCCATATTTGTTCTCAACGCATGGAATATACCAGTACTGCCATCGTGTTTGTGAATAACAAAAATAAATAAAAAAAATACAAGGCACGAGTTGGCTCGATGTGGCATGGACTACAAGACCTTCACTCTTGCGAATTCGTGAAAAACTTGCATATTAAAGCTCAAAATGTAATTAATTACTACTCTTGTTTGTCTCTTCAACCAAGTGGGTTTAAGAGGATTAAAAATCTATTGAATCAAGCCTCGAGTTCATTGCGGGTCAACTCCTTCTCAGTTCCTTCTTTTCTCTTTCTTTTCAGATCCTTAAATTATGAATTTCATTAAAATCAGTTTTTTTTGTGGTCCCAACTATATTTAGGCGGTTCTCCTTTTATGGAGGGAAATTCTCCTATATATTCTCTGAGACATCATATTGGATGATGTTACCCAATTCCACCTCATTTCAGATCTACATATACGATCTCGAGTATTTACTCGAACAGCGCGACACCCATCCCACTAAAATAGCAATAAAAGAGCCATCAGCCCCTGGAGCCCGAAATACATATTGTCCAGCATGGACTCTGGAGATTTTGTAGTGCCTACGGAGATCCGCAGTTCTCGGAAGTACCCGTTCTAAACGAATGAGAAGAACACGGAAGTGAGGGCTGCAATGGGAGCAGAGAGCAGCCTGGGGCTCAACCCAGGTGAGAACAATAGCATAAGATATTGCATTGTGCCGGAGGGCAAAGCACGCAATTAATTGCGAGGCTGCAGCTCGGCGCCGGAACAACTCGACCTCCCCCCAAAGCCCTCGAAGGAGCCATGCCCTTTGCAAGTTTAACGACACGAGACCGGCAAATGACCTGTAATTCTAGATGACGACGGGAAATTGGCCGACCGGATGAAGTGGACGTGGCCAGACGGCCACGAGTATACGCGAACGAGCAGCGGACGATCGTGGGAATGGCAATCTGATCCGCACAAATCCGCTTTGCTGGGAAACAAACCTCTTCGCAAATCTGGGAAACGGATCAGAAAGGAAATGGAGTAGGAATTGCGCTGATTCGCAAAAAATGCCGCCGTGCAATGGTTGATTCAAAGGTCGTTGTACTTGGCATAGTACTAAATGTACGCGTGAGATCACCTTAAATGGCTTCTGAAGATGAATTCCAGTACATCACACTGATACGAAATGAATGAATGAATGAATGAATGAATGAATGAATGAATGAATGAATGAATGAATGGCTGAGTGAGTGAGTGAATGAATTAATAAATGAATGAACGTTTAGCACGCCTAATTTTGGTCCCCCTCTGCTAAAACGCTTATAGAGGCAACACCCCTACCCATCGAGGTTTACCTTATTTCAAATACCGTCAATACATATTCCAGCAAAATTCAGTTAGTTGACTATTCCAAGATTATTTCGCTAAATAACATTTTGGGGAAGAAAATTCCGGAAAAATTAGCGAAGGAACCAGAATCGAGACTCTATTGTTTCACAGTGGTATCCGCTAAGATTGCAGAAGGAGGTGTAAAAACAAAAGCAAAACAAAAACATTGAAATTTACCAAACCTTCAGGCAAACAAAAAAATCGTTATTCAAATTATTTGAACAGTTTTACTGAAATTTCAAGTCTAGACCACAGGTTTTTCTGTAAGGAAGTAGGAGACTTATTAGCTCTTGCAGAATTTACTCGAAAACTGTTTATACATATGTTATAACCAGAAGAGGTGGATAGCGAAAAAGCACAGAAGGCTTCATTTTATCCGCTCCCATGCACCCGTTTGGACAGGTTAGAACGGGAAGCGGAGATAATGGAAGAGAATGAGAGCGGTGATATTAGTGAAATGTGCAGATGCACAGACAAACAGAATGCCGCGCCGCATATGGTGCACCGTGGTTGCGCAGGCCTCGATCACTGGAGTCGCCTATAAGTTTGTTCTGACAGCAATTTGTCTTTGATTTATTTGGATACCTTTGAAAAACTATTCATGCATACGTCAAGTCAAAGGAGTGACTTCGAGTTGCATGAGAGTGCCACTATCAAGAAAAGGATAGAGATTTCGCGAATATGGTCCAAATGCAACGTCAGCTCGGATAATGGCAAAGGTATTTGTGCAGCGTTGATCGCTGCCTAATGCGAATTTGCAGCCCACAATCGCAGAGGGCAGTTCGTGCACGCGTAGGCGGCAATGGATGAGTCCTTTCCAGGAATTCGGGCTGGGCTTATACTCCCCGTACGGAGGACGAACCCTCCAGGACCAGGGTTGTCGCTCAGCAGAACGACCAAGCTGGAAGCGCCGAGGACAGCAGCGATCGCCGTCACTCAAACGGCGAATAAAAGCGTTTAAAGCGTCGGCGACGCTCGGGGGACCACAGTTGCCGCGGACGCGGAGACCGGAGATTGGGTCCAACGTGTTGCGGGCCGTGGTGGCGCTGGTCGGTCTGGATGCTGTGACTCTGAATGTGTTCGCGGAGCACCACACGCTGAGCACAGCCGGACATGATTGATAGCCGTTTCTTGCTGCTCCGAGAGGGTACTGCACTTTCCGCAGTTGAAGTTCGCCTCTCACGCAACGTTTCATGTCAGTGTGCGCGGCCTGTTTGCAGCACAAGCACCGCAAAAACCAGCAGAAAGTTAACGTCGACGCAGTGGAGTCAACTGATTCAGTCCGCGGCGCCAATCGCTGCAGGACCAAGCGTGCAATTGAGATGACCGTTATGTGCGAGTACGCATGCACTCCTTGAAAGTGTCCCCTGGAGACATTTTCGCAGCGTGCAAGTGTGGTGTGCAGCGACGACAATAGGAATTAATGGCAACAACCTATTAGGTCCGGCGAGAAAGCAGAAAAACCGCGGAAAATGAGCTATTCCGAGGGACATCAACGTGGCACGATCCGCTGACGACATTTTACTACTGTTGGTAAAAATTGGTTTGCAGCAGCTTTCTGACGTTTCAATTCCCATGTTCGACTCTCATGGCAATTCTATAATACATTGTGTAATTGTGAGCCACACACGAGGTTGCTACAAAGCTCATTTTATTGGCTGACGTTTCGGCGCCCTTGCCTTCGTCAGAGCCTGAAGGAGTCAAGCCAACTTATGAAAATATTTGGACAAACCCCTTCTCAACCATGCATTGAGATCCAGGCTAAGCAATGAAATCACAAGTCAACCCCAGTAAAACCGATGACTAACCTCCTAACATGTCCTATGGTACGATGATGTCGGAGGGACGACCGAATACGAGTGGAGTTGCTAATACGGTAGTGTGAGTCTTTCTGCCAGAAGTCATATCTCGAGCTAGATGTCACATAGTTCTAATTTCTTATACCTGCGTAATCGGCGGCATGCCAATTGACCTCACAAACGTACATCACCTTCAATGGTTCATTAACCTTTGTTTTAGCTCCATGTTTAATGCAGTCGGGTCGGTAGTTATATTCTTTAATGAGTAGCTGTTTCACCTGGTAGGATTACTCCATGCTTTGCTACAAACAGCTTTTTATGCTGTGTTACTGCGGTTCATCTAGATTCTACTTTGGCGCACCAATTTCAGTTGGTGTACAAAATAAATAAATAAATAAATAAATAAGTAGTGCGAGATATGAAATCAGTTCACTGGTGAGACACTCTTCTCTGAAATTCATTTTTGGATTTTCCTGGATTCAAAACGCTTCGAGAGTGCAGAGACTTCAGTTTCATACGAAAGAATTGTTGCTTGTACCTCACAGTCGATACCGTTGTGGGCTTGTGCTTGGTGAGGACCTAGAAGAGTGGACGAACGGAAACTTGATTTCCCCTTGAGGTGTTCTTCGACTCTAACACACAGTGTCGTGCCGGCTGACCCACTAGTGTCCTCCTCACCATATCCTCTGTACCACATCCTCATACAGTCTCCTTCTCTGCCAAACGGATGAGCTACACAATCAGTCGCTGTGCAGAGACGGTCGTAGATGCGGTTTGTGCTGTTCGATCGGTTGGCGCTTCAGATTGCTCGGTGGTAATTCTACAAGCGCGACCAAACTTTCCAAGTTCACTGCCCTCAATCTAAGTCGAGTAGCTCTGCTTACTTCATCGGAGATGAACGGCGTCGATTATAAAGTACAAGCCACAGTTCTTGCCTATCTTGCCTATGAAACTGCAATCTCTTCAAGCAAAACTCTCGAAGCGTTTTGGATGCACATCACAAATCCAAAAATGAATCGCAGGGAAGAGTGCCCCTCCATCACCAGTAAACTGCTTCCATATCTTGCATTATGTGACATTTAGCTCGAGATATGACTTATGGCAGGAAGACTCACACTACTGTATTAGCAACTCCACACGTATTCGGTCGTCCCAGTAACATCATCCTACCACAGGACATGTAAGGAGATTAGTCATCGGTTTTATTGGGGTTGGCTTGTGATTTCGTTCCATAGTGTGGATCTGGATGCATGAATGAGAAGGGGCTTGTACGAATATTTCCATGGATTGGCTTGATTCTTTTACGCTTTGATGAAGGCGAGGACGACAAAACGTCAACCAATAAAATGAACTTTATAACATCCTCGTGTGTGGGCTCAAAACTATACAACGTGGAAGTTTCTGACGTAATTTGGTCGCATTGAAATGAAGGAACTTTCTGTTCAATTCTTCTCTTTGAAGAAAACAATAACAAAGTACTTGAGACACTTTCAGACCCCTCACCGTTTCATTGAAACGTTGGGTTGTGAATAAAGTTCCATCATAACAACCTGGTGAGGCAGCTGTGCTACTCATCTGAACATGCTCAAAGGAACGAGCATTAGGAGAAAGAAAGGTCTTCATGAGATGACCACATAAGAAATTTCCTTCTTGTGCTGTTCCCAAGCAAATCAACCGATCCAATAAATTCTTTAATGTCCGTTCATCTTCAATGTTCTCACAGCGGCCTGAACATCTGATCCCGATGGGTCAGTGAAAGGATGGGGGTCTCATACCCATCTCACACCCATAGATGTTGGCAAACATGTTGATGAGTGTTGGGTAAAGAGTGAATTTAGAATGATACGTTAACACGCTTATTAGGAGCAATTCCAATGATGCATCCGGGCGGTAGAACGAAAGCTTTGCTTGGTAAGTCTAGAAACCATAACTGAACTAGATCTGAAAAGAAGACATGCCGAGCCAGCAGTCAGGTCCCGCATTCACGGAATTACCCATGAAGGTTGTGACATACCCGCTCTCTTAAAGTGGGCGAGTCTCCTCAAGTTAAAATTACGTGTGCTATATTAGACATGATGACAGAATGGTGGTAAAAATAGGATGATATGCAACATTTGCTCGAGGAACTCGTCCACTTAGAATGAGCGGGAAGCTCAGAACTTTGTCGGTAATGTCCATGAATACGGGCACAGCTCACACTTCTGGGCTTCCACCTCTTCCTTCTCAAGTATCAGCGAGTGTGCAGCTGGGACCTCGGTTTGGAAGCAACCTGGAAGGAGACTGTACATGCTGTTACTAAGGATGTTTTGGGGAAGAGGGTAATACTCATAACTATGGACATTCTAACTAGATTTTTAAAATTCCTTGACTCACGCAGATCTTGGTCCAAACGCGCAGTCGAAAAGGCCACTTTTGCTAATGCTAGTCAACCCGGTGATGGTCCTCCAAAAACCCGCCAAGTAATGTTGAAGGATTTTCTGGGATGAAAACCGTTATATTAAAGTTCGCGTTGCGTATTACATGGTTTAGAAAGCTCCTGCA
>KN731269.1:1537-13385 GCA_000816745.1 Ancylostoma duodenale | reverse complement strand
AAAAAAAGCGAATGCCCGAGATAGAGAAACCCGTGCGGGCCCTTATTATCCTTCATCGGGAACTGTAATAGCTTCTGTTTTTCAAAAATCCGCAATCTAGACTCACTCAGGTCTTGGATGCATCACTGAGATTACCCAAAGTAAAAGTGTTAACACCACAAAAATCTAGTCATTGTTATCACAAGCGTCAATACGTCTACCCTGGGTAATCTCAGTGATGCATCCAAGACCTGAGTGAGTCTAGATTGCGGATTTTTGAAAAACAGAAGCTATTACAGTTCCCGATGAAGGATAATAAGGGCCCGCACGGGTTTCTCTATCTCGGGCATTCGCTTTTTTTTCAAGTCAGCTTTTTGATTACTAATTGAATTATTCAATTCCCATTCTGTCCCAAGTACTGCTTTAATTTCTCCGAGAATGTTGAACGCTTCTTATTAAGAGCAGTTCACTAATAAGCATCGATAACTAGTATTTAACGAACAAGTATGTACGTATTCAATTGAAACTGTAGGTATAACACACTTCATTATACAAAATAACAAACATAATTCTCTGTTATTAATCTTCACAGTTTTTTTCCTACATTTGAGTGAAATTTAACTAACCAATTACCCTATCTTCTGTTCTCATCCTTGAAAAAAACCAGGAGAAATCAGTATTATCGCTGAAGCTCAGGTTTGACACGTAGTATTCAAATGAACGACTCTAATTGTCGGCCGTGCTGCTCGTTCGCGTACACCTGTCATATTCAAATTTTCCATGTTCATTCACTATGTTACACTTCAATATTATGCACGTGCAAGCATCATTTTCTCTTGTCCCCTATCTGTACAAGTAGTACATGAGTAAATGAATGAGAACGGACTGGAGCCCGTTGGTGTTTAACTCGACAAACATGACTATTTTGCCGAGTCGTTATCACCTCCATATGCATATATGCTTATTGACACACACACTCACATTGATAAACGTGTGCGGTCGGCAGTTTTCCCCGTTCGTTTCAATTTTTACCGCTTTTTCATGCTCTTCCCGAATCCACTGTTTGATCTGCTCCAGCTCACTTCAATCCACAGTTTCATCATCCAGCCAAAATGTTCCCTATTTCTACGAACACCGAAACACCTGCTCCGTACATATGCAGTGATTAGCACCTTGCCTACGTTGATCTCTGAGTGCTCACTATTTCATGACTTTTGATTCCTACTAGTATTACTAGTAGAGCTTTTCCTGCATCTATGCTGTAAAACGGGCGATCACATCTGATCTATCACTTTTGATCTATGTTCAATAATTTCCGCTCTGGTGGTCGCTCATTTAGCAGCTTTTTCGTCGAGGTGGTCGTTTTTCCGTTTTTCTTCCGCTCTCAACCTATATTCCAATTTTCGCTGTTATCTTTGCGATGAACTCATTCCATAGTTCCGTACTCATCCCAATTACTAGTTATTTCATTAGTAATCTTCCTGTTGCTTCTCCTCATGACCTTTTATCATTATAGGCTGATGATACTATTATGGAAGAGGCCAGTTATGTGTCATTAAGTAATGAAGGTGAGTCATGGAGGAATTTTACTGCTTTATGGATTGATTACTTGATCAAGTCTCTCCATGTATGACGTAATCCAAGTGATTCTTACAGCCACCCGTTTTTTTTAATGTTAATTACGCATAAAAATCCTGCATCCATCGTAATAAGGCCTCGATATTTATGAAACGGCATCTGGACATACAAAGTTTTTAATGATAGCATTGTCCAGAATTGAAGATTGGTAATTCCTTGAGATCCAAGCCCCTTTTGCATGAATCTTATCCAGAAATCTTCACCAGCCTCCGAATTATACGCTTGTACTGATCTGAACAGGACTCACTGAACACTCAATAAACAGGCCATGAAATGCAACAAATAGTACATTATACCTAGTGGTGGCCACATATTGATCGAATTTTTTCGCTTCACGTGTGGTCCATTTCTAGTGCACCACCTTTTTTCAGCATTTAATCTTTTGCAAAAGAAGAACTGCGGTTGTCCTGTTATTTTCATCAAATCCTTTCTAAAGGAGTTGACGGCTAAGAGATGGCGCTTAATTAGTAGAATGAATCAAAAAAAAATCTCCGAAAATGTTTTTTACTCCTCTTTCAGGCAAATCTTGAAAATTCACCGTATTGTTCCTTCAGAAACCAATTGTTCCCATATGGTTTCCCTAAGAATTTTTAGATTTTCTCTCTAAAATGCTGAAAGGGCGAAAACTAATCTCGTTACGTTGACGACCACCCACCCTCACACTGTGACTGATGTGATGATTTCTCATCTCCGGCTTTCATCACTCCACCTTTCTAATAACAATTTCTCATTTCCGAGACAATTTGCGGGGTGTCGCTCGAGCACCCCCACAGAAAAAGGCTCCTTTTGCAAAATTCGAGCGGAAATGTCTTCACTTATCATAACACATGTAGTTCTGGTTTGGTGTTTCCTTGAAATCCTTGTTGCTTTTTTCTCTGCATTATCGTCAAGTTATTGCTCTAGCGACCACTTTACCCGCATTCTTCCAGTAGCTATCATCATTCTTATAAATTAATGACATCATGAACTGGTTTCCATCATTTTTCCCAACATCACAGCATCATCGTTCAGCCGTTATCTTGCCATGCGGACCACACACATCATTACGAATCAGCAAGCCAATCGCCTGCACAGGATCTCGACGACGCAAAGGGCAGCCGGTGAAGCGGAAGATCATCGAAGTGAGTCGATTACGGGGGGCGGGGGCGGGGAGGACGGGGAGGGGGATAACTCGCTCCATGGACCTCCCAGTTCAAGTTGAAGCGGTGGTCGAACAGCCATTTGTTGTGTCTCGAATCGATATGCGCTTTTGCATAATCAGCCGCGCCTCCCCTCCGCATTTGCATGTCATCGCGAACTCGCACTCATCACCACCTCGTTTTTTGGGATTCCTCGTTAAGTGGGTTGTGATCCTTGCAGAGCCACCGCTGGTGACTCTGTGGGTTTTTGCTCTTGTGCAAACATAAGAATTAATAGCGTTTGGTCTTTGGGACTGCTTTCAAAATCAGTTCTTCCTCGCTCCAACAATCACTAGATCGGAAAACTACTATTTTCATGCGTAGTTCGGATGTGGAAGAGGGTGCGTATGATTTTGTTCTCGTTGTAGACAAGAAAATGTTCTCCCATTGTTCCAGTAATTTTGGAAGTGTGGGCGTGTTTTGGTTGATGCTATTATTGCATTATCATATAGTGGGATCATTATTATGAGCCATTAAACACCTACAGTCCAAAATTGAATCCTGGACCTGTCTAGGATTTTTTAAAATCAATTTTATCCATTCATTGCCCTGTGTGTGCACTACAGTCCATACTTAGGATCGAATAAATTTATGAAGCTACATAACTGACAATTATTCAAAAATTTAGAATATTCGGGAAAAAATAAGCCCTGCAACACTTCCTATACCTATTCCAGAATCGTATTGCTCTCTCAGTTTCGAACATCTAATTTCTGGACTTAGTCGAAATTCGAATATTCGATTCCGGTGCATTATTTGGTTCTAAGCATATTACAGTCTACAGAGAAACAACTCGATAATATGGACATAGATAGAGGTAAAAAAATGAACAAACAAAAAAAGTGGTATTCCACGCGTTCGAAAGTTTTTATTGTGCTTGTAACTGTCTTTGTTTTGTAAAATTCTAGCTGTAATCTTTTTTGGCCATCAAAAAATACTCTTGCAAGGAAAAAATTGGAAAAGTTGGCTGTAAAGCAAAGCCAATGTCTTCTAATGGTATCAACAACTCTGGCCACCTGATACTTGTTTAAAACTAGACTATTTTGAACATCTGACGAGATGTAACACAGCGATCGTTAGCCGGCATCAAGAGACTCGTAATATAGCTGTGTAATGGTTAATTATAGGCTTGTCGTGTGTCATATTTTATCTGTAACGTCATGTGTTCGGCGACCAAATTGGCGTTTCCAAGGCCCGCATCGTTTCAGGTCCTCGCGCTGTGCCCGGGCATGAACTGAGTCTGCACTTTGTGTATAATTTGAGATTCTCCCCGTGCTGACAAATGAGTGAAGCATGTGACCGCTACGGTTGTGTTCGCTGTTCTTTCTGCGGCAAGCAGCTCATTTTGTTGCTTTTTTCCAACGAGAAACTGGTCCAGAAAATTGAAATTTAGCTGAGTAACGTCTAGAAGGACGAGTAATACAGCAGTGACATCTTGGCATGGAATGATGTACTTTTTACGTTCATCTTAATGACTTTGTACTTCAGGACAGCGAAATTACAATGCGATGAGCATAGATTGTTTGAAGAGGATTATTTCAACACTTTAAAGCGTAGTGAAATACGATAGAGCCATTTATTTGAGAGCTTATGCAGCCTCCTGCTTCGATTGCGGCAAGGAATTCCTGAAGCTTCCCCTGCGTAATGAGAAAATCTGGGAACTTTTGAACCTTAAAAATGATGATTATGGACCTAATCACTACTAAGTCTAGATTCTAAGGCGTTATCGTTTGAGAATTGTGCTCAAAGATCATTGTTCCACTAAATTGTTTACCAAGCTGCAGAAGCTAATATCATCAATAAGCACATATCTGGAAGTTCAGCTGTTTAAACTAAGTGGTCTTTGTTATGATGGTCGATGTTTAGCTATTCAAAAGTATAATAAATCGCTCTCCTCTATTATCATAGGTGAATTGAAAGGTATTAGAGCGCTTTGTCTATATCGTTTATAGTTAATTATACGGATTATAACCCCATTTTGTAGTGGAGAATTTCAGTATTGGTTATGTGTTAAAGTTCATGAGATAAAAGTAAAAGATGTGAACCCTTCTACATTAGGGCTTGGGTTAGTGTAGCAGAGGAAACTGATCATAAATTAACTTTGCTCGAAATGTTGGAGACAAAAACCACTGTTCGAGTAATCATGGATCTTCGAAGCTCGAAGTCTTTACTTGTCGGTTACTTTGTGGAAATATCCATCCTCAATTGATTGTTGAGATTTTTTTTATCATTTTAATCATCGGAAGATTTATTTGTTTACTGGAATACACTCGAATCTGCACGAAGCAAAGTTCCTTGTACAGAAAAAAAACTCAACTGAATGCTCAGCATTTCAACATCCTGACAGCAAAACAAATTTTGATTAATACTGTCCCAGCTGATGAAGAAGTTGCTGGCTGTCTTCCTTCTTTAGCAGATTTTGAGTAGGATTTTGATCGAAATAGTTGCACCTTGTTGAAACATCCGATTGACCATCTTATTTCTGGAGTGAGTTCAGGCGGGGCATCCACGAGAGTACGAGACATCTGCCACATTTGCTCGTACGGGTCTTGCTCAAATCACCTCAGAGTTGAAGGTTCAAAAAAAAATGGGATTCTTCCACACTTTTGCTGACAATCTTGTGGAACATTTTGAAAACAAACACGTGGAACATGGCAGCTCTAATTACATGAAATTTTCTGAAAATAAAAGTAAGGTGGGACATTGTTTTAATACATAAGTGCAACAAAATTGCTTTGAATTTGAACTCATTATCTTTTATACTGTCTGAAGGTTCCCCTGAACCTATACATGTATTAGTAATTATTTACTGGTAAACTGTCGAAATCTGATACGTGAAATTATGGCAAGGGACGGAGGTATATGAGTTTCGTATGAGTCTCCTAAAAAGTATTGAAAAAAAATGACTATTTTCATCTCCAATTTAGTGTAGCTAGGTAACAGATGAAGATTATTTTACATGCGTTTTTCGATCTCTAAGACGAGTGCACAAAATAAGTGAGTAAATAAATAAATAAATTAAAAACTTCGCTTGCCACTTCCTTATTAATCAGTTTGAGATTACTGTCGTAAAGTAGTGTCGATCAATCTATACAAACATTCTTCAATTGCTTCCAGCTAGTTCTGATTTAATCTCATTTCGCCAATCTTCGAAAAAAAAAAGAATTGAGAAACACGTGAAAAGATTATCCTCCCATTTTCCTTTGCTGCCATATGACCAACCATCAACCGCAAAGGCTGCAGATTGCCGCTTCCAAAGCAAAGTACTCATATACACACATTGTTATTGTTTAATTTGACGACTGAACGTTTAGTGCTTATCATGAATACACAATAACAACGTCTGTCTATTGTTTTGCAGTGCGATGAGGAGTCATGCAATTCAAATACGGCCATCACCGAGCATGAAGTCGTTGCGAACGATGTCGACCAACATCAGCTGCATCAACTAGGTGTGAATGACACAGCCGCGTCAGCTGACGACAGACCGACATCACCGAATTCAGCAGCGTCATCTGAAACGCAACGATTCCACATTGAACCGACAACGTTCGCTGTCGATCCGAGTACTATTGTAATCGATTCGAGTAATCACGTTGTCAGTTCGAGTAACTCGGACGGCCTCGCGAAGCAGACGTCCGCGCAAAGCCACATGAAACGACCGCTGAATCACACAACATCCGAGGAATGTCCGCCGGATCCGATCCCGAACTCGGGATCCCCGCAGAAGTCGTGAGTTTTGCTGTTTTGTCTTCGATGCCTTTAATTGCTACGTATTTGTTTGCATTCCATGCTGGTTTGAATTGGGGAAGAATTACTCATGTCAGTCCGTGTTCTATTGCTATGCTCCACAAATCTCTTCTCTCTTCCGAGATTCTAATAGACACCTTATTTGGAAAGGCAACTGCTAAAAGACTGAGGAATACTCTGAATATCTTTGCTGTTTTGGTGCGAACTCATTAGCAGCATGTGCGTTTATACTATCATCCGAAGGGCACGAGGGTTTTCCCACTTATGGCATTAGTTTGCTCTATTTTTGCGTGGTAACGAAGCTATAAAAAGCGACTTCTATACCCGAGTGCAGAATGCTCAGAAGGCCTCACAACATCCAGTGATGTCGTCACGTTCTCGACATCTTTATCCAGAAAATGCCTGTTAATCTGTTTATCTAGAACTTTCCATGGGCTAGCTGCGTAATTTAAACAGCGTTGTTAGACTTGTTAGCTGTCGAAAACAGCAGTTCTTGAAAATCATCCCTTTTTTTTTGAGGGCTTCCTTCTTCCACTTACCTATTCCGACTGTACTACTGACAAGCTTACTTTTGTTGTTTTCTCTGCTTTGTGTCATTTTTCCATGCTGCACATTTTGTTTAATTCTTTGCTCTTACCTTCGAAGCCACATATCAATCTTCGTAGCTGTCGCTACGGGCAAACTGGTAGAGCATTCACAAAAACTCGTTCTCTACCTGGGACTGACGAAAGCTTCAATTTCGAATCCGAGGTGCCCAGCCTGAATTTTTGAAGCTATGCGAATCCTAGCACCTATAGTGGGATTCATGAAAGATCCTAGGAAAAGTTGTGAATGTCCCACTTGTTCGGAATGGGCAAATTTCCAAGGGGGAGTGTATTTCACTATCAGTATACGTAGTTAAGACCGAGTAGCAGAATGGATATATTTTATTTCGATGAAGAAGAAAACAAAACTCTCGGGAAGCAACACGTACGTTTCTTGTAGAGTAAACGGCTGGACTTCAATTTTTTTTCGAATATTTGAACTTTGAATAGGTTCTTTAATTGGCAATTAGTTATTCTGAATAATTTGCTCTTTACCATATCACAAGTATACTCTGCAGCTGTTTCTGTCTCTAAGGGGAAATCCAGTTTTTTTTTCTTCTCGAGAAATTTTGGATTTGCGGGTTCGATGCCCGGGAACAGTAGTGGATCTCGTCAGTGGATGGTTTCGTCCATCGAAGTCTCTGCTTTGAATATAGTCAAACGCTTCCTTTCTCTTATTTTTTGGAAGTAATGGAACAAGAGAGAGAGAGAGAGAACCCGAACAGAGGGAACAAATTTCTAGTAAAATGTCTACAAGTGGAGAATAGGGGCTTGTTCGTGCCTCTGAAGTTTACGAGTGGCACCTGCGCCGTCGCCCCTCACTTAGAAGTCACTCAAGCTTTGAAGAAACCGTGAATTATATGGCGAAGTACTAATGTTCCCATAGATCCTTTACAAATATTATTTTTGGTTTAATAGCGGTACAGTGTAACAAGAACCTATCTTTGCTGTTCCAAGCAATTTTTATCAACGAAATTTGCAACTTGTTGGTGCTGATTACTGCTTACTTTTTTAAGCACTGGCTCCGTTTTAGTTAGATATCCTATTGGATACTTTTTCATCATGCGCTCCCATTTTTTCATAGGTTTCGTTCCAATTCTGAAAGTGTACATTATATTGTTTTGGCTATGTTCAAAATCCAGAAGAGTCTTTCGGAGAATTTGTCCAAAATTTCGTTAGCGTTCCAAGTACTTAGCCTCCGTATTAAGGAACATCAGGCGATGTTTCATCTCTGAGACGTGCTCTAAAATGAATTTAGGTGAAGTGAACTGAATAGCAGAGTAGCTGCGCTGCGGCAGTGTTTTTTGTTGAGCGAAGTTAGTTACGAGTTGATGACGGTAGTGTATTATTGTGTAATCGGATCAGTGCAATTATTCAGGGTTTATGCACGCATCCTAACGCTACATGTGTCGCTGTTTTCGACGAGTTGATTCGTCATTTCCAGCGCACTATCAAATCATTTTCTCGTTACTAGTAAAATGAAATCTTTCATCCTTATATCCTGGTCTTTAGAGTGGTGTTTTAGTGTTGTGAAAGGAGGCAAAGTACCACATTTTTTAGGGTGAGAGAGAGTGCAGAAGCTAGCACCAATAAGCCCATGGACCAAATGGAGATGATTCGGCGACTAATTATGCTGGTTGGATCGGGTACCGGCGGTAGCCAGGCTGCTGCTTTACAATTGCTACTATCTTCAGGTAGGAAATCACTTCAAGGGCTTGTGGTTTGTGTGATTTTCCTCTTTCACCTGACATACCTAGTTTCGAAAATAGAAGGTAAAGAAGAGAGAGAGAGATTTTGAATCTCATTTGTGTTCAATCTTGAATGAAGCATGTGTGGGAACGCTTTTGTTTCTCTTCTGATTTTCCTCGCCAAGCAATTTCTCGTTTATCTCTTCTAAACGACTCTCATAAAAACATAGTCTCGCAACAGACTGCCTCCTCACTGATAGAAACAACTCAAAGAGCTATTTCTGGATTGTTTTGCACTTTTTAGTGGATGTTCGGTTCCAAGGAATTTTCCCTTTGAATTTAATGTACGTATATAACGCAAGGAAAAAAAAAACTGAGTTGAATCTCTGATGTGAGATATTGAGTGTACATACTTCAATAGGTGGAATACAGCAGCGTGAGAAGAAGATCGTGTGGTTGTAAAGGAGAGCTTCACTTCTGCTTCGTTTTCGCTATTCATCGCTTTGACTGGATCTGTAGTGTGAACACTGCAAAGGAGCTTGTTAAAGTACTACTAAAGTCCCAGGATGGCTCTGGCTTCCTAGGTGGTTCACAGTGGAAGATTTAGCGGTTAAAAATTACGCATTTTGCCTCAGGAATTTCCCATATCGAGCAACAGAAGAAGCAAAACCGGCAAATATACACCAATTCTTTTGACCGGAGCTGGGTCAATCTTGATGAGCGTGAAGAAACGGGAGGCACCGTGGCATCGCTCACGATTCCTGCTCTTGGGCTGTGCCAGAGATGCAGGATGAGCCCAAATATTCTGACTGCTATCCCGATAACAACGAGCTAACAGTACCTACAATGCATTTACATGAACAATGAGCAATCTGGACCTCTTATCCTTGAATCAGCGCTTAATTGACTGCCTGGGAAGTCGTCGATGTTTTACGGGTGCTTAATTCTCCAGAGTGCTAGCGGTTTACTATCGGGGTGTCGCGAAACTAATGAATTCTTGATGCGAAATGAGGTGGAACTTTCGATGCGATCCTTTGTGCAACATGTTGTTTGAAAAATGACAGACAAGGGACCCAACAGAATTTTGTTCCAGGAAACCCAGCACTGACTTTTGCCACCACACAGCTCCTGAATGATCAGGCTCGGATAGCGGCTTTCAACTCATTGCAGCCGTCATGTGCAGCGGATGGCACTCAGAATGACCCTCAAACAGGTGAGTATCGGAATTTGTTGTACTTAGCTACTGCATGTGTTGAGAACGAAGGGGTAGAACAATCAAATGACAGACTGTATACTTGGCATCCTTGGACTAAGTTCTGGATTATGTGGATTATGTCCAACAGAAAGAGCTATAGTTAAATCTCAACACGTATTCTATGAAACAGGGATGAACTGGAGTACTCCGTAAGACCGAAAGTTTGGAAATCGGAAGGTGGGGAACTTGATTAGATGAAAACACCATTTATGACTTAAACCTGTTCTGCTGCTGACGATCTTTCAGAAATCTAGAAGGTAGGCGCTCACATAACGCCAAAATTCTGGAACTTCCGGACTTCTGGAACCGGGATCCTGCTGCTCCATGCTGCTGAGGCAATCTGTGCAAATATTATCGAATATCGACATATCGAATCTTTCGTTTGAATAATATATGATGATTTTAATCAGATGTGATCGTATAATTACTTTGGGTTGGCTTTGGTAACTCATTTTGGTAAAATGAACATCAATATCTGAAACTGATGCCTTTTTTTTCGTGACTGTTTGGTGACTAGGCCTTAATTCAGAGTAGGTAGCGTAGACCAGCATGTTGGTGCTTCCATTATATTAATGCTCCTATTATATTAATTGCTATTGGTTTCAAAACCAGTAGTGTATAAATAATGCCCTTTTTTTATATGTACATGGTGGCTGGTGGCTGCATCTGATGGAAGCGTTTCATTTCAGTGTTGGCGTCACTGCTGAGTAACTCGACAGGGAATGGCTCATTTTCTTCCGGAGAGGGTGTAAAAGTGAGTGCCTTCCTCTGATCTCATGAAGAGGCCCAAGTCTTGGCAGGATGACCAAAAAAGAGTCTAACTGCTAATTCCTTTATTGCTTCAGTTGCTAGAGGCTTTATGGAATTGGCTTCTTAGAATCTATAATAGTTCCCACAAAAGCCTCGTTTACTACATGCTTTTCAGGATGTTCCCAGTTCCGTACCAACCAGACCGAATGCTACATCGAACAAAACCGCTACCGATGCCCACTCGATGTTGTCATCGTTCATCTCCAAGCTTACAGCTGATTCCTTGAACGGTGATGCTGAACACGGAGCACACAAGGCCAAGCCGGCATCGTCTGGGAGCACCCTTTCGCTCGTAAACACATCGATGCCACTTCCAAGCACTCCCAAGTTCACCCTTATCACCCCCTCAGACGCCTCCGATGGTGTACTTCTTCAACCGGAAAACACTAATGATTCAACACCTGAGAATCGAGGGAGCACACCAGGAAATAAGGAGCAGCTATCGAAGCAGTTGAAAAAACCTCAGAGCCCTGCGCTTCTGAATCCCCTGTCGCTGACGTCACGACCTGTTAATCAGTGGAGCACTTCCGATATGGATGCTGTTTTGAACTCACCTCTGTTTCGAACACTTCCACGGATGTCATTTCGACCACCCACGAAGCGGAAACTCTTCGACGGTTTTTCTGTGAGTCTTGCTAAAATACTTAGGGCTCAAGTTCTTCTGAAATGAGAGTCATACTCAAACTTGATAGTATTCCATGATTTTTTTAAATGTCTGATGGTGAAATTCCTTCCAGGCCTCTACCTCCAGTTTGCAAAATTCGCGCCCGGAAATCGACGATTTAGAAAGCTTTGCACAACACTTTAAGAAACAGCGTATTAAACTGGGTAAGCCCTTTCTGTTTTTCTTCCTACTTTTTTTATTTCTGGATTTTTTTTTGGATTCTAACCTTGGCTGTTTAAGGATATACCCAAGGCGATGTTGGTCTTGCTCTAGGTCGTAAATATGGCACGGACTTCTCACAG
>KN731268.1:2592-12847 GCA_000816745.1 Ancylostoma duodenale | reverse complement strand
AAGCTGCTGTGTGCAAAAAAAAAATCCTCCTTACCCGGATGACTACAGTGATTTTTTCACGATTCACTCCGTGGATTTTTGTTTTTGCTTCCAATATAAAAAAATAGGGAGGTCTCCACGTGTTTTTGTACAGATTGATTGTCGTTTCCATCGTGAACTTTTTATATCTCAGCTTGATGATTTCGTTAATGTCAACACTGCTCAAACGATGTCGCGATTTTTCAGTAGATTAAGTAACGATAGTTGGCTGCAAAAGTAATTACACAAGAATTCTAAACTAAGGTGTTTTTTCAGTAATTTTATCAGTAGGATTCTTCCAAATTTATGATGCGATGAGGATGCTACCGTCCTCCGCTGATTTCTTTATGTAGAATAGTCATCTACGAAACTTGTTGGGTTTTGCCTTAATTTCCAGTCTCTGGGTATTCCCCTGCCGTTTCGGCCGGTTCAACCATTAAGCCAAGAATTGGAATGTCTAACTTATCTAATTTTCTTTTTTCAGTACCTCGAGGATGACTCTGGCGAACTGTGGCAACGGTTCGTGACAAAGAAATATCCCGGAGAGGAACCAGACTGTGATGGATCGTGGAAGGATTTGTATTATTTCCTGGAGAAGGAGAAGGAGGACAAACTGAAGCGATTGAGTCAGCGCATCGGGAAGACTCACCAAGCCGAATCAGCGAAAGGGCAGCGAAAGGTCTCTTTTGGGTGTCTTTCTATTCTACCGTTCATTGAAAAAGTATTCTTCCAGACGCTGCTGGCTGACGCAACCGCTCCAACATATGTGAGACGTCGTCAAATGGCTCACGGCATCGCCAATGCCTCCAGACCGTTGCCAAGTGCCATTGAGGTGTCCAGCGCTCGTAGGAAAATCTTCGAGACTGGAGGTGCTTTTGAATCCAGGAAACTTCACTATTCCGAATTGTATTTTTGCTTATTTAGGTTCCAAATCAGCTTTGGCTGCTCTTCCTTCGGCTGTCGTGAACCGTAACTCAACGGTTGGAGCGAAAACCGACCGTAACACGAAGAAACCACCGGCGAAGAAAGGAGCGCTGATGATCAAGACCATGAAAATGCTGAACATGAAGCGTAAGTGAGAAGGAGGCTGTTGAAGGACTGGTCAATTTCGATATAGTGCATTCATTTATTATTCAAATTTCGAACCTAAGGGTTTCATCCCTTTCGCTGTAGGAGCCAAAAACTACTTACCGGTGTTACAAAATTATTTATAGCATAACGTATTGAATATTTACTCATTTGTTGCTAACACCTCACATTTTTACCTGTCTAGTCGCTTATCTAGCTTTTCTTCTAGCTGTTTTTTCAATTGCAATGACCAGTTCTTCGATTTTCAGCAATTAGCCTGTGTTTTCCTGTTTGTACCTTTACCTACTTGGATTTGTTTACTCTGTCCGTTGAGGTCCACGAGTGTTTCCTTTTCTATAGTTTCTATTCCTCAATCCTTATTTCAAACCGGTGAGAACTCTATATTTTGTAGCGATACCAGTTTTTGGACTCAGCGGACAATTTGCTGCGGTTAGGTAGCAGTAGTAAGACTTCTAGTGTATAACCATTTCCTACCCTTTTCTAGAATTTCGCAGAGGTGTGGGCAAATTGTGGAACTTCTTGTTTGTTTCAATACAAGCGTTTTGAAAACGTTTTGATAGGTTGTGGTGGATTGTGAGCGAAATGGGGCGGCGCCATTGTTGTGTGATTGGTCCATTCAAGCAGCTGTTCCTGTTGTCTACTACCTTATATCCTACTTCGTGTTATTTCTCGTAGCTGCTTAATCTTAATGCCTCTTAAGTTTTTTATAAGCTTTGTCTAAGAACTGCTGAGGAAGTGCTTATACATCATGGAAACTACAGTGCAAGTCTGGTTGTGATCCTGGAAAATTGATTATGAAAGACTAAGCTGCTTCCTATGTTATTCTCAGCTTTTGTTGAAGTCTTATTCTTCTTCTCACTGTTTTCCAAAGAAATCGTTTCGTAAGGACCACCCACATCGTTAATTTGCGTGCAATTTTGAACATGCACGGAACACAGGTTGGTCCTAGGGGTGGAAGTAGGCATTGGAATGCACCAATCGCGCAACAGTGGCACCGCCCCATTTTCGCCCATGATGTACCATACGATAATAATGAAACCAAAAATTGATTCCATGATCTTTGCCAACATCTAAATTTGCGTGGTCTTCTTACGTGTTCTAGCGTCTATTCGGAGCTTGGTTTCAAACTGTTTAGTTCGATTTTGTAGTCATCTTTTGTGGCACATCCAGTAATTGTTTGTTTTGTAGCTGCACAGAGCTCGTTAGAGTTCTCAGAGTGTGTTTTTATTAGTGTGAGGTGCAGGCGCTGTCTTTGTATCTATGTCTTGAATTGTTACGGGAGCAGAAGACGTTGTAGGAATCGCGTCTTCAAAATTAATTTGAAGTACCCAACATCGACATTGCTCATAATCCTTAATTACATGTGGCATTGAATAACCTTTGTAATTTGATGTTAACTGTAATTTTGGGGCGAATGCATAGAACAGCTTGTTGTTGTGGAGAAATTACGCGTATATGTCTGTCTTTCTGTGTTACAACTAGGTTTGTATTATGATGCACTATAAAAGCGGTCTGTAACAAAGTTCCTTTCATAAATAGTGAACGAAATGGTACAATTTTGTAATAAAGTTTTGGATGTGCATGTACAGTTTCTGTAGAGTAAAGCATTTGTTTCTAGGATTGGTAGATGGAAATCGAGATCTTTTCGAGGAGATATGTACGTATTGTTTTCTCCTTACGGGGCCCATAATTGAGACTACATATGGCAAATGTGTTAACATACACAAATTCACCCTTTACCCGTCACCGGTCAGCATGTTTACCCACACTTGACGTCTGTACCCTGTTGCTACCCATGGATGTGGGATTATCCACCCCACCCAACGACGAATCCGGGCACGGAATACGGTCATTCGTTACGGATAAAATTGAAACATGAACATCTTCGGCTTCCTTCGATTTTATTCAGCCCAGCTGATGCTTGTCGTATGGAGAATGATGGGCGATCCCGATACATTCTCTTGATTGAGACCTTTTTTTCAGAATACTTCGGCACAATATCTGAATAATGTACAGTCGTAGACCTATGTATTCAGACATACTCTCCGGTACCCGGAAATCTAAATGTCAATGACGCATCCGGGCCCAGGGATAGGAAGATACGGCATGCCTGCAATGGAGTACACAGTTCTGAGGCCAGCATCATTGAAACTACCCAGGATAAATGAGTTAACACCGTCAACATCACACAAATTTACCCATCGTTGACATGATGCTGTTAGATTGTCAATCACCGTTCGAAAAATAGTAGTAGGGGATCAGTGCCTCTTCTATCAGTCAAGTGGCACTCAGTACTACTCGATCTTTCCGCGCCATCTCGTTCTAAACCATGATAACGAACGAGAGCAGAGGCCTGTGAAATAAATTTCTGGAAGATCTCATTTTTTCAGTCAGCCGTACATACTGCTCCGAGTTCTCCCTTTGCATCTTTTAATGTGTTTAACCGGTTACTTGCTTTTTTTATGGAACACTTCGTGTGTACTCAAATAAATAAATAAAGAGTTGAAGTGCATCTAGGCCGCTCCTGAAATTTCCTTTGAATATCTGGTCTAGGATGAGTTTGGAGGTAGTCCAGCAATAGCCCATAGTTTCCAATTATATCTCTCTATCCTGTCATCTCAGTTCTTAGCCCTTCTCTCTCCTGATTCCTTATCGGATCTTGAGTCGGTTAATCGCGAGACTACGTCGCACCTCCCATATGGAGAAAGGCATATATAACGGAATGAACACGACCTTGCGCTGTTGAGAGATTCAACGGGTGGACTCAATATTTGTAGTGTGTGGGGACTGCATTCCCTTCCTAAGCACCTGGGCATGTCCACAAATGCGCGGCTATGATTCTGTGGCTGCAGATTGCATTCTGTACATCAATCCTGTCGAAAACCTGCACTGAATTGACTTTGGTTAGCAAGAGAGCCTGTCTGGATTTCTTTCCGTCGAATAAGCTCAACAGAGATCGTCCTTGCCAATGAGACACCTTAGTTGATAATCTCTCAGCATGTTTTCAAGCTTGAAATGGAAGAATTTTCCAGCAACATTCGTTTATGTCCTGTGGAACGCCTGTAATTTTTGACACCTATTCCAGAAATATTTCGGAGAAAATTACGCGAAATCTGCTCGAAAGCGCCCTGATTCCACTCGAATTTTTTCGCCTGGTATGGGAGGACGTAGATGGAGGGAAATTTGCCCATGATGGCACCAAAAACAATCCGTACGAGATAGTTCAGGAAGACGACTATGTACGCACCGACTATGCCAGTAACAACAATCCCACCACATGTCAGATTTTATGTTTACCAGTATGCCTAATGGAATTTTCTGGAGGAAAATCATGCAGATAAGTGCCCGTTGGAGATGCCGTCGGTTGTTCCTTATAGATGTATGCAAATTGTTCATATAGGCTGTAGATTTATTCACAGAAAGGACGGAATGCGTCCTAGCAAATTTCCCCTCGACGACAATCATCCGGGCATTTCGAAACCCATGGGTGAGGGCATAGCAAACGACGAGGTTCCTGTTTTTATGTTCCAATCGACAGATGTGGAACAGCGGCATTATGATTGTTGCATGACGCGCTATGACGCAGTTCGGCGTTTTTTGCCATCGGTTTTTCCACAAGGATTCCGCTTGATATCGTTTCTCCATGCTGCTGGTTTAATCTATTGCGTAAGCAATTGGCATCGCTCAAGAGTGCCTCGGCCATTGCGAGCAACTACAGTCGGATACCAGTTTTTTTGCAGCTTTCGAGCTTTTGGAGGCATTGTCTGCGAACTCTCTTGAAGCGTTTGCTAAATTGAAGAAAGCTGCAAGGTCTCCTCATGTATGAGATAATATTCTGAAGCCCTTATGTCACTGGAAGGAGAGATAACCAATAGCGCTTAGCTCCGCCCATCGCACCTACAGTCTGTATCAAAAGTATAGGGACACCCTAATTTTTGCCCATAACGAAGCTTACGTTTTCCTAATCGAACTGATTTTATCCTCATTCGATTCAACGGATCAAGAAACCCTAAAATACTTAGTTTCAGTCAGTAACAACAACTCACAGAATTTTTATAATTTTTGGAGTGAAAACGTCACAAATTCCTTGTATCAAAAGTATAAGAGCACTGGTTGTTGAATGACCATTTTGCTCGAAAAAAAAATCGGCGAATGGTGTATGGATAACCGTTAGGTAATCCTTCTTCTATTGCCACTTCAAACGGGCTTTTTTGAGTTCTTCTACGTAGATGTCCTAACTGATTTAAGCTCAGACCTGCCCAGAAATAACCAGCAACAATCTTTCATTAGAAAAAATGTTGTAAAGGTGGATTGCCGGTCCAATCCTTCCACCCTGGGTGAGCTCAGTCACGTTCAGTTGGGGTGACTCTTGTCGATAGTTGCATTTTCTTGCCTGAAGATGAAGTTTTGGTCAAGGTAACACTGCAGTCGTGGTACTGTAACATCTCCAAGGCTCTGGCAGAGCTCGCTGCGCTACACTCTGGACGATCTAAAAGCACAGAGCTACCTACGCCATGCTGGTGGTTACGTCCCTAACCGTGCAATCATCGCACCAGTTGTTCATACCTAAAAATATGACATTTTCTTCACATATTGCATTTGCCCTTTTTGGGAAAAGGTTACACGGATGTCTTGTATAGATTAGAGCTGCATCCCGGTCTTCATTTAAGAAGCCAGCCTCGTCTTGGAGAAGAAACCTAGGAATTGATGGTTGCACGGATTGGGATGCCACAACGAGCATGACGTTCGCAGTGCTTTGCTTTTCGGTCCTGCGGAATGTGGCTGAACAAGCTCCAGCAGAACCTTGGCGATGTCGTATCTTTACTACTGAGACGATATCGTCGACGAAACTCCATTCTCATGCGAGAAAATCAGGCCATCTCTGTGAGTTGACCCACTAGACGATGGCTGAACTCGCACAAGCCCCACGATTCGGAGCAGCAACGGTGCTTTTCAAGGCTGATTCCAATGCAAAATGTGCTGAAGACTATTTTTAGACAGATCTGCACCCACAACAGAGAGTGTCCTTCAGATGCACTCACCGGAAATGCCGTTGTGTGTGCTTGAAGCAATCCGGAGGTTAACCAGGCCAGGAACAATTTCTGCAGTGTGGCAAACAGGACGCCTAAAGTACCAACAAACAATATTTTGCCGATTTTTTCCGAGCAAAGCGATCTCTCAGCAGTAAGTGTCCCTATACTTTACATACAACGAATTCCTGACTTTTTCTCTTCAAAAAATTATAGAAATTCTATGAGTCAATCTTATTGACTGAAACTATGTCCTCTGGGGTTTCTTGACCCGATGAATCGAATGGGCAAAAAATCAGACCGATTTGGATAACCTGAGCTTCGTTATGGGCGAAATTTAGGGGGTCCCTATACTTTTGATACGGAGTGTACATACCTATTACGGCACTACCGCGTTTAACACTATTCTAACCGAGTTCTTGTTGTTTGTCGGACAAAGAAGGTCTGCACATTTCAAAAATTTCTGGAAAAAGCGGCATTATCTCCATAACATTCGTCATAGTGCATGTTGTTGTCAGTGAAAGTATATTTAGCACTGATTGAGGCGTTAGAAATATTCGAATTCGGAGAGAAAAAAGACTGAAATTTTGGATTTTCGGAGAGCAGGGGAAAGCATCACATAACCCTTGAGGGATGATAGCAAGTGATTCAGGATTTTCTCCAATATAGGCTCAGAATGGAGACCAAAATTACGTTGACTCACCTAAAGATCACATCTAGCACTGGAAAAAAGTTTACAATTCTTTTTCCATTGGGATATCTTTCACTCAACAATCAGTAGAGTCTATCTCTATATTTCAAGAATTTTCCTATCACCGGTGGGAAAAGCTCTGAAGAATTCGAAGTAGGCGTTCACAATGTCGCCGTTATTGCGTCACTCCACATACTTCCAATTTCTGGAAATGTTTGCTCGAAGGATTCAGCGTTCTTATTAAGGCAAAAAAAATTTTCAGATTTCGAATAAAATGAATGCTATTACGGAGAATCCATTTGGATGAATCTTGAAATAGCAATTACAGAAGAGGAACAGGGCCGAAAAACCAGCGTAAAACTCTTGCGAGTTATTTCCGCAGCTTCTTCAGCAATTAATAGGTATAGGAATATGTAGAGCTAACTATGCTGATGACCTTACATTCTTGAAATTTCAAGAACAAATTCACTCATTATGCAATGAATAATTGTGATTTGTTCTGATGTACACATTCAGAGCGTGATGAATCGCACTGGATCCTCACCTGACTTTGAAGCTCATAGCCATGGTAGAGGTTCTCTTACATTTATTTTGATGCTTTTCCGTTCCTCACTCCTTGGAGTCGTTTATATTATCTCCTGGTAAATGGCTTCTGCAAAGTCCTTCACGTCGAAATCCGCATAACACTTCCGACTTGGCCACAAAACCACTGTATTTGAATTGCGGAAACAAAATGGGCTGCCTGCTCAGTCACTTTCGAAGATGCATGGAAGAAGGTTATGTTATGGAAAAATCCGTAACATCAAACAGATGAACAACATACGAAAAGTAGCATACAGAATCAGTGCAACAAATCCAGCCGTAAGGTGCTAGCAACAAAAATTATGAATAGATGTATATGTAAGTCCTGAAAAGCATGGTAAAGTTGCTATAACTCAAGCACTAAATGGGAGAGTGAACATAACTTTTCAACAAACTTTTGAGTGCATTGCTGTTACTAGAAGTAATAGAGTCAAGTGAACATCTTCGTTCTTGAGGCTGTGCTCCGCCCAACTTAATGTGAGGATCATACCGGTTTCCGTAGCTCTTGATTACTTGAATCCAAAATGAAAGAAAAGGGTCAGGAAATATCAATTCGAGAAGGCGTTGGGTTCATAAGTTCTGTCCCCACTAGCAAAATTTTAAAATAATCAACCAATATAAGTTCATTCTCCATCTATAGACCACGGCTGCTTCAGTTATTTACCTGATCGATCCCGTCGCTTTAGGAAGAAGTCAGGAGGATTTACTCAGGGTAAACTTACTAACACTACACAAATTTACCTATCGTTGGCACGGGCGCCAACTAGGGTCGCATACATTACTTAGATTACCCAGGGTAAAAGTGTTGACACCCGTGTTAACGATGAAAAGTTTGTCTGGCGTTAACATGTTTACCCTGGGTAATCTCAGTGACGTGTGCTACCCTAGCTCTGATAGGGAAAATACCCTTGAAACCATATTGCTGATTCTAGTGCAGCCTTTCTTCAGATTGTCTTCTAGTGACGCAACCGGCCGATAGTCTGATGGGGCTAGGTTCAGGGAGTTAAATGGTTGAGGAATGAGTTTCTGGTCAGAAGTATTCGAAAAAACTTACCTAAGATTCTCGTAGTTTTACGGGGCACTGTCCTGCTTGAAGATGTTGGTCTTTGACCAACATGCGCAGTCATCCAGTAACTCCAGAAATAATATGTGGAATCCTCCTGTCATACCTATGTAGCTCTGCTCTTCCTTGCTGTTTCAACGCTGCTGTCACAACCTTCGATATGAATATGCATGTTCACTTCTTTCCATTAGAAGTCCATGTCATTTGAAAGTGTATTTTCTTCTGGAAGTGGTGGTGCATTGCCTACTAATAAAAATGCGCTCATTACATTAGGAAAATGCCATATTTCCTATTAGCTTGAGATGTCTTCACTGAAATGTCGCCCTGCTCGAGGGATGGGTGAGGTTTTGCACCGGTCTAATGCATGTTTTTATCAGTTTCTTCTTCTGGAAAGTGTACTTGTAGAACACCTCAATTACTTCATGTGAGGATAGGATCATCACGATCAAAAAATTGTGAGAAAAAGAAATCTGGTGGGTGATGATGACTGTGAGAGGATGAAACGGAGGATGATGATAATAAACGTGAAGCAGATGGTACATAGAACGTACATCATGAGTAAGAATTGAATTCAACGTTTAATTAGACTGATTTTGGGCTGATCGGTATCCAGAAACATTAAGGATTTGGAGCCAGCTTTCACAAGTTCACCAGCTTATGTTCCTCACAAAAAAATTGAGGGGGAGGGCAATTTCATGTTTCGCTCTTTCTAAAGTTCTTAGAGCGGAGTAAATCTGCAAAAGAGATCCAGGATTGGTGCCTTCGTGTCTCTGTAAGGCGCAATATCCAAGGATTTCCACTCGTTTTCTGAACATGTCGTGGATTTCTGCGTAAGTAATGTGGAGGAAATTGTGACTTAGCAACCAAATTTGATATTGGAAACCACTCGGTGACAGCCCCAAATCGTGGAACCACGTAGCTGCTCACCTTCCACGCATGTGCAAAAAATGAGGGGAGGAAGTATGGAAGCCTGGTCTATAGATGACAGCTGAACACCAGTCACATGCAAGGCTGTAATTTTCAAAAGTGATCACTTGTGAAGTGTTAGATGCAGTTGAACTGAGTGCTAAATCCACCTCCACACTGTTTTTCTAGGATGCAGCGCTTTTGTCTGCGATGGATGCCGTGGGCTGGCATATGAGTCGGAATAGTTTGGCTGTGTGATATAAATCATAATCAATTCCAGCCACGTCGCATTCAGCGACATTTGACGTTCGTTCAATGTGAAAACGCTATAGCTGGCTCCTCCCAAGCACTCATCTCTCACCTGCACTGATCACCAGAGGAGTTCTTGGCGACTGCGTGGAAGTGCCTGATCCAGACACCTTCGACTCCGCCGACCATGCTGACAGCTGATTCCTTGATTTCTGGTGGACGTGAATTCGAGCAGCATCGGTGGGTCACACTGTCTTCCTATAAATCTGCATGGATCCACGCGCGTCTGTTTGCTGGAACGTTCGCAATCTGTTTGATCGTTGGCGGTTTGTTATAGGCAGCGAACTTTTTATTGTTTACACTCTTCTAATGGGATAGGCGCCCTGGGCAGCGAGGTGTTCGCACTGGATCTTATGGACGAGCTTTGACCTTTGTGCCGTTCTTTTTTCAAGGGCAAACAACGCTATACTGACGATCATATTCAAAAAATAAAATGTAGTACGTGAAGGTACTTTTCGCTTGAGGAAAGATATCTGGATACATTCCATAATCTTCTGTCTTTTAAACTTGGCATTATGAGTTCCACCTTGTGCAGTATTTATTTATTTATTTATTTATTTATTTATT
>KN731266.1:0-12609 GCA_000816745.1 Ancylostoma duodenale | reverse complement strand
GCTACAGAAAATCTGTGGAAATCCGAACATTACTCCTGTCTGAGAGTTCGGCGGGCCCACTCCGTCAAACTACATGCTTTTCTGAGCCTTTTGAGAGGGAGAGCCATTGTAGAATGGTCCATATTGAAGAATTCGGACAGAACTCTCGTTGTTAAGCTTTCGTCCTCTTCCATGCTGCTCGAAATTCCTGGTGCTTGAGATTTGATGGCCAACCTCTTCTTTCTTAAACTGTGAAGCTCGTACCTTATGAATATGAACAATCTCTCAAATTAGCCCTGCTGATTGATCCATTTCTGAGAGGCTCGCTAAGATACCGGAATGACTCTGCTGCATACCAACTTTTCCCGAAGTGATAAAGCACGTTATACATAGCAGATATGGATGCGACTTTTGATAGCGCCTTTAATAAGTGGAAAGAGAGGGTTGTTTTCATGAAAAGTCCGATTGAAGAGCTTCAATTTTCATCGAGAAAAGAAGTCGCGGAAAAAGCCGCATTAATTATGTACCAACCTAATACAAAAATGTAGATGAGTATTTTTTGAAGTGTTCCCTTCATTATCTCTAGGATTCTTGCTGGATTATTTTTTCCAAGCTGCTTTTCGGAGAGAACACCTTCAACATACCTATTGCTGCTATTGGCTCAAAAAAATCGCGAACGATGCTCTGGGAAAACGCCCGAGACACTCAAAATAGCAAATTTTGGCGAAAATTTGCTTCCGAGAACTGGCGTGAACCTTGGTAATTTGTCTAGGAAACGTTTCAGTAGTCTTCGTATTCTTTGAAAATTGACATATTTTTTGCCGCTTTTCTCAGTTTTGAAAGCTATTATTCCGCAAGGAAAAATTCACCAATCGTGAAGGTATGAAAACGACGTTCTGGTTGTTCTCAGCTTTGGAGTTCCAGGGGTTATAGGCGTACGTTGTCAGGGACCTGCTCATAAGCGTTATTTATATTGCATCGGAGTCAGATCCCGCCGGATAACAGAAGGTACGTATCGATCTTCGTCGGAATCCGACGCATCTGAGTACGACGGACGTAACTTTTGCTATCCGACGGGATCGGACTCCGACGCACTATAAATAACGGTATACGATAAGCAATGGATCCTGCCAATTGAAGAAACTTTATGGTTCGCCGAAGTGATCTTTCATTAAAGTTGTGAAAGAAAATAAAGTCAGCATGAAAAGGAGCCATTTCTTTTGCATCAACCTAATATATTGAAATCATCCGTAATCTGTGTAACGGCGTAAAATCGCCCAAACATGGAGGATGATATCCCCTCTCTCTCGAGGCCAAAAGAATAGGGGTCATGGATTCAGCAGTACTGTTTCTATTCCGTAGCACCAGGCGCTTTCCTAATGCATTCGCTATACCAAGGGCGTGTGCCATCTAAATGTGTTACGTGCTATTAGCGTTAGGTTTCCACTTCAATGATATCGTGGATGGATTCGTTTTCAATGCAAATATACTGAATTCGCGAAGTTGTATGAGTGAAGGGGGTACTTATGTGGCACCTTTATCTAAAATTCAACTTTGTTGACGCCACTTTAAGATAATCTGGAGTACAATTCAAAGGGAAACAACTAAATATTTTCCATTTTTTCCATATTTTCTCGTATGGCTGAATAGGCTGAACTCCGGGCTCCAATTGTAAATGAGTCTACACGGGAATCCTGAAAGTTTGTGTGGCTATGTGCACAAGCAGGCTTTCGAAGTTCAATCTTACCTCAGTTTCAGCACGGAGTATACGACCCCATAGGCCTCGCCCACCAATACATATGGCTCGGTTAAAACGATGGCTCCGGAACGGTCGTGGGGGAAAATCGTAGGTGGACGCGAACGAAGGTAGCGGGCAACGATTATGCGGAAATGTTGTTAGGATTGAGAATCTTAGCAGATGCATGCGAACTTATGCGTAGCCAAATCAGACGGATATAGACGTTGGGATTAGTCGCTGGGAGTACCTGGTAGGACCCGTATATTAGTGCGGAGAGATGTAGGTGCCTTAGGATTTGGAATCTGCTACCGGGCGCAATAGAGATGGACCACTCTTCTATCAACCAGAGCAACCCTTGCTGAGCTAATGCCCAGAAAGCACACTAGAAGTTGCTACGCGTCTTGGTGGTGCTTGAGATGATTGTGATTTATCAACAAGAGCATAATTAATGTAATAGAGACTGATTTCATGGAAAAAGTGAACAAGAACAGGTTGAGAAAAGCTCGAAGTGGTGAAAGTCCATGACTGAAAAACTTGCTCACAGAAAGGCTTAGGGATCTGACTGTTGCCAATGCACAATATTCCTGTGTTGTTTTTTTTTACCACGTGTCAGCAATTGTAACCCTCTTGTCTTCAGCCGCCTTGACGCGTAACCGCACGTGGATCCGATCACAGCGGAGCTTTGATCGCTAGGAAGTAGGCAGACCACTACTCCGATGATGGAGAAGGTAATGAACTGATGCAAAATCTTCTATCTCATTCCCACATCTTTCTTACCTCCATTTGTTACCTCACAACATTTTTGAGCGTTCCCCTATCTGGTAATTTTTATGGATACATAGACAGCTCTCATGGGAGCTATCATGGGATACTGTAAAAGGCTTCATAGATGAACTGTAGCAGACCGGTTGATGAAGTGTGATCATCGATGATCTTATAAAATGTGCCATTCTCCAATTTTTTAATTAAAACTGGTCAAATAGCTTGATCTTCTGAAGCACAGTACAACTTTGCGAAAGAATCCAAACCTTGCTAGTTCACTGCATAACTCTGAAGATGAAGATACAGCGAATTCGTCAAATTTCCCGAAACCAGGAAGCAGCTCTAACGACCATTCAACCGTCTACAAAGTATTTAACAGAAAGAAATCTGCCCGGAACAGACAGAAGGAAAAGGTGATTCACTAACTGTGTCCATAGTATTTCTTGCAGCTATCGTATAAAAAGCTGATATAAGTCCGACTATTACCATCGCTTCAAGAAAAACCAGAACCTTTAATCCAACACGAAAGCTTCTGAACTCTCAAGTATAACCAAATTGTAATGTATGCAAGGGTGAGTGTTTTAAATCTGTTTAAATTTGTGCCTTTTTATGTCTCTGCCACTTTTCTGGGAGCTTCTCGACGGTTGCGGGGTCTTTTTTCCATAGCCTGTGGAGTCGGAGCTTCCATACTAGAAAAAAATTGGAAAAGAATACAGTAGAAACTTAGTATGCTTAGGAACTTAGTATGCTTGAGAACAAAGGAAAAATCCGTGTTCAAGGACTGGAAATCAGGGCAAAATTTTGCATCGTGTCCGCGATTTCGTGATGGGGCCAACCATCTGCTCAATGAAGAGTGCACCGGTCCAATTTTCGTTAAATATTTTAATACTTTTGAAAAATTTTAAGGAGTTGAACGGTTCTCTAATATCGGCCATGGAATCCTCTACGAAATGACATCAATTTCAACAATTTCTATTATGAAATCATCCTATTAGAGTGACAACTTCAACGCTCATCTACTGGGCACCAGCGCACCAGCAGTGGACCCGTCCAGTGTGGTCTCTCTCTTCATACACTCGAGTCCTGCTACTTCAGGCGCCACCAGCTTACCACGATGTTGGTCCCAATTGCTGGAGTTTTTCCACTTATCAGGGTTGGCGGGTTCCTATCATGGAGCTGGACCCGTCTCGTGGCACTCGTCTACTACTGGCGCACGGTGCACCCGTAGCTCACTGGCTCTTTCCGACGGGTTTTCGCCATATGCGTATTAAAGGCTACATTTCCTTCTGTCCAAGTCCAACATACGTGAAGCGCCAATACAAGGGTGAGATAGATTGTTATTTCTGCAAGCTTTCCAGAGAAAAGATTTGTGAGCGAACAAGAGGAAGGGCTTCCTTTTTCTTTCAGGCCTCATATCAAACTAGAATGCAACTCCATGAGATTTTCTCCCACTCGAGCAAACTGTTCGGGGAAGTTGGACGATTTCTGTATTTTTTTACGAAATATATATTTATTACTCACTCCTGATATGACCAATTTTTTTTGATGGTTGAGCTTATTGTTAGAAAGTTCTTCTCGATTATGGAATCCATAGATCCTATCCACCGGAGAATATCCACCAGATAATTGATTTCCCTTATACAGGGATCACAGCCAGTCTGTCAGTCAGTCAATCGCGAGGCTAAGTGCCGCGTCCCCAGATGGCAGGTAGCGACCAAACGCGATGATATACCTGCCCTCATATGCGGGGCAACTCAGCAGATTGAGTCCCAATTTCTGCAGTGTCGGAGCGGTCTATACCTTCTGTGAGCGCGCGCGTATTTCAATGCATGTGTGGTTATGTTTGCGTGTCTGTAGATGGCATCCTGCACATTCACCCTAACTGCATTCACGTGTCTGGAAGGTATGAGGGAGGCGCTTTGCAGTCGCCTCCAACAAATAATCTCATGTCCAAAGAGCCCTGATAGTTTCCCGGTGAAATCCTACCCCTGCACCCACGAAGAAGTAGAGCCCAGCTTCTGCAGGGGTAGGAAGTGGAGCTGTTCCGTGTGGGTTTCACTTTTAAGCTACAAACAGCAATAGTAAAGGGTGTTCCCCTGATCTTGGAAAAGCCATTGATACGTCGGCGTCAGCGAGGACAAGGTCCGGGGGACTACTCGGGCTGATCAGGTTTCGAAAAATTCTTATTCACACGGTCATGGGACTCATCGAAGTTTCGCGGAGGGTACAAGGGGTCCCGCTGCCTCACTTTGATTCATGAAAATGAAAAAAAAAACTCATGAAAACTCCTCCGAGACGGATGCAGGCCTGGAAGAGCAACTACGGCATACCTACTCAACACATTAATAGAGTGACACCGTACATATTTTGCGAGCTGTACAGTAACTTGACAACTAGAATTTCTCCACTCCATAATGCAAAGACCGCACCATCGACGTCAGAAAGGGAGGTTAGACTCGGCAAGCTGTCTCGTCGAAATTATTCAGCGCAGCTCTCGAGGACGTCATGCGAAGACTAGAATAGGACGAAATGGGAATGTTGATGATCGATTACTACACTACCTTCGCTTCGCTGGTTATATCGTCCTCGTAACACCTAGCATCAATCAAGCAAGAAGTATGCTGGCCGGCTTTGATGGCAAGTGTGGAAAATTAGAAAAATCGGTCCCTAACTTAATCTAAAGAATAGAAGTTTAATGAAAATCCGAGGTGGGAAGGGGGTCATCGGTCAGCCCACGGACAGTACCAAGGACTCTGCGCATCAACCTCCTTTGAATTTCCGAGTGCGTACATGCTTGCAACTATCCATAGTCTGTTCGAAAAGGAGTGGAGCTCATTCAAGTGTTGTTCTCATGAATATCGCAGATTTCTTAACCTAGGATGCAGAATTCCTTCGTTTTTGAAGCCAAGTTCGGTCTGATTGCCGAACCAGGTGCAGGCGAAGCTTTTCCGCTGTTTTGAACAATTGCGAAAAAGACTTTGTAGAAACTATTCTTTTTCCGTCTCATGTGATACTGGCGCCCCTTGGGGACGCTAGGAAATGGGCGGGGCACTTGAGTTCTGCGCCAGAACTTCACACTTGCGAATTCCTCAGAAAATTAACAAAGAGGTAGAACTAATCATTAATTGAGCTCAATTAAGAAATCTTCCTTATGAGTTGCGCATGTCCTATCAGCAGGGTCAAGCATGACGATGGGAAAAACAGACCCTCAATACGACCCCCTCTCCTATTCCCTCGTCCAACTTCCACCTCTTCACGTTCCCCCCCCCCCCCCTCCCTTTCCGGTCCTGTTCCCGCCGCATGTTTTCTCTGTACACTGAGCACTTTCAAGGAAGAAACAAAAAAAAAACGTATTAAAAGCCCAGAAGTGGAACCAAAACAATCTTGAAGTCGATATGCATTCTTTCTTATCCGATCGGACCAGAATGTCAGCAAGAACGATCACGGCATTACGTGCGTGTCACGACAGGTCTGTTTGGCAGCGCGAGGAATCGGCTTCAGCGCGCCACGGGTTCGATCCCCCGGCGCAATCAAAAAATTTTTGCACGGGTCGCAATCATTTCAGAATTAAGCATGAAGTAGAGAGGGTGGAAACGTTTGAAAATGAAGTGCGGGGAACGAAATCGATCGATTGCACGTGCGAGAATTCGCCTGCAGGGCCCGTCAGTTCGTGGAAAAGTAGGGTGACTTAGACCTCGTGCTGAAGTAGTCTGACCCAAACCCAGGGAATGCTTTTCTTCGTAATCATAGAAGAAGATCAGCCCTATCTTTTCTCTAAGTTTCAGTTCTCTAGGTCTCCATTTATTTTTGGGAGCTCGATGGGAAATCGATGGGAAATTTGGCGAATTTCCCATGGATTTCCCATCTAAATTGCGGAAAAACGAGCGAACTTCGTGGAGCCAGATCCTGTACTCAACTGAAAATTTGCTCAACTAAAACTCATAGAAGAAAAGTTTTTGTGACATCTGCAAATCTCTTCTCAGTGATTTCCCAAACAGATTCACTCCATTTTCACCATCTGTTGAAATTGTGAGGTTTTCAGTTCTTCAACTCCCATGAAGAAAGTTTGCCTTTTACCGAAATTTCACTACCTTCACGTAATAGAGTTCCAAGCACTTATTCTTCATCCCCATTACCGCGCCTCAATGTTTGCTCCTGCTTAAGTGAGTTAGATGAGAAATTTCCCCTCGGAGACCCGAAAATTTGAAAAATTTCCCATCGAGCTCCCAAAAGCGTATGGAGATTAAGAGAACTGAAACTTTGAGAAGTGATAGAGCTGATCGTCTTCTATGACCTCGAAAAAAAGCGTTCTCTGAGTTTGCGTCAGACTACTTCAGCACGAGGTCTAAGTCAGCCTACTTTTCCACGAATGACGGGCCCTGCAGGCGAATTCTCGCATGTGTAATCGACCGATTTTGCTTCTCACACTTCATTCTCAAACGTTTCCACCCTCTCTACTCCACACTTAATTCTGAAGTGATCCCGACCTGTGCAAAAATTTTTAGAATGCGCCGGGAATGGAACCCGTGGGCGCGCTGAAGCCGATTTGTAGCGTTGGCAAACAGGCCTGTTTTAACACGTAATGACGTGATCGTTCTTGCTGGCAAGGGCGGACCGTTATTCGTCTGAATGTCATAAAACAATCAGAACTTTCATGGTACATTCACTGGTGAAGGCACTTCTCTACTTACCCCAAACCACCCCTCCAGTACGACCACCTCCTCCCTTCCCAGTCCCCTCGCATACGACCCCCTCATGGGAAATTCTCATCGGACGCTTGACACTGCCTATCAGTCTGGGTGCCCGGCTAACGCTAAACTGCTGTCTCCTCCTTATGGTGGCACTATAAATTTTTTATCATACATCTACATGTAAATTTACTTTCCCATATAATGATACCAGCCCGATCATACGGCTAACGCAGGGTTCTCAGGCTTCTTTTAGGCTCGCTTCAGTCGCCTCTCATTCGTGTATCGTTCCTCTCCACATTAGCGCCGGCCCACCAGGACACAGTTTCAGACGCCTACGACGACGTCGTGAGCGTCGATCATGCAGGATGGGGATGATCCGAGATCGGTATTTTTTGGGGCGACGTCGGCGGTGCCGGCATCAGAGTTATGTAGTAACGACGCATGAAGGTGGAATGCGACAGGCGTTGTATTCTTGCAATATTAGGAATGCGTCGCAGCAGCATCGCATCCGCAACGACGACGCTCGCAAAGTCGTCATCGGCGTCTGAAACTCCGCACCCTTTCTCCCGCCTCCTTGTCAATGCACCCATCATTGGTGCCACTCCTCGTCCGTCTGACTTCTTCTTTCCCTTCTAAATGCATCCTAACCGTTCCGCCTTCCTTTCTATACGATCTTACCTCTCACTCATTTCAAATGTGATGGAAACAACTTCCGGTTATCAAAAGAAGTTAACATGTTTGAGCATGACAAGAGTGGCCCGAAACACCTCTAAATCGAGGTAAAAATCGAAATTTTCATTTTCGTACATAACTGGACGCGCTGAACTCGATGGTGTGGCTATTTTTCGACGACAATGGCTGGTTCGTGCACACACACACACATGAACTGCCAATTAAGAAGAATTAAGATATCTTCCCGTTTGATATCACCGCATTCCTTAGATGCCTATGGTCCCATCATGACCCGTCACTAACAACTCTGCGCGGGAGTGTCCTTAATATGATTTTAGCAGTTGTGAGCAATTTCCTGCACGACGCAAATAATCGGTAAAGGTATCGGTAAAGCACAGGGTGCAATTTGGCGTACTCAAATACATACCCTCATTTTAATCCCACTTAGAAGTAGACCACGCCCATAACTTCATCTTCCTTGGTTCAGTACACAGTTCTTGCACTGTGAACAATTAAATAGCTGTCGTCCTATTTTAGTAGCCTTTTTTAATCACTAATCGTTCTTTCTCATTGTGTAATACAAATTCCAGATAAACCTCTCAACCGTAAGGGAACGTGTCCAACAAGTACGGACTTGTTGAACACACCGTAGCACAAAGAAGAGGGATCAGATTGCTAGGAAGCCGAGCGTGTTTGAACAATCGCAGACAAGTTTTAACATGTTTTTACACGAACATTTGTGTTGTCATCCCCTACTCCCTTTTCGCTGCCAACGCTTTATGCGCATCCTTCTAGCACTCCTGAATACTGTAGACTCCACCATCGAGCACGAGCAGGGCGATAAAGGTGCGATATACGCACCTTCTCCGCACCTGCCCTGTGGTCACCGTAAACGGACGCAGCGGCGTTCCGCGTGGCACTGGAGCGCGATAGAGCGTTGTGACAGAGTGATATTGCCCATTCCGTGACTTGTAACCACACTATCGCCCCTGCCCTCGCTCGCGGGGAAATGGACGCTTGCTGTCCATGAGTGTGTGACGAGCACTAAGAAAAGCTTGAGGAAATCCAGTTTGGCCCAAGAAAAGCTCGTGAGAGCTAAAAGGGATTGACAGAAAGAGAGGCGTTTTTCTTCTTAGTGATTGTGCTGCAGTATAGTCTGAGTGGGTATATAGAAATGCTGAGAGGAGAGGTTTCCAAGTAAGGAGATGAAATTATTTGGATGTTTTCTATTCATCATCATTCTTCTTAAAAATAGAAGATGATGCTTAGAACGAATGCAGAGTGAAAATGCATATGTCCCTCTTTTGCAAAAGGAATTTTTCCAGTAGAAACTTACGGCAAGCATCATACGTACCCCCATTTGATTTTACATTCCTACATGTCAAAATACCCAACGGTGGTTTGGATCATCGTACACGTGCTTTACCTTGATAGTTGCCCAAGATAATTCAAGTTGAGATTGTTGTTGGGGTACTCCAACTGATAAGGGTCATCTTGGATATCTAAGCTGAAGTAGTGGTAGTCGATTGAGACGTAAATTAGAGCGTGGAAGAGAGCAGGAAACACTGTTACGCTCAAATGAAAATGAGCACAAATGATGGCCAAAGCAAGCAGTGAACCCGCAGCGTAATACTTATACTACTCTTCGCAGCCTTGAGAATTCGCAAGTACCTTTCCCTACTGGTTAACCCGTCAAATGACGTTCTTCTCACTGTTGGCCACAGAATCACCTCCAGTGTATCCGTATAATAGTTTTCCACAGTGATGAACTATGACGGGCCACCCTCGATCGGCGTAATCGTACTCCGGCGCTCTCCACGCTATTATCCTAGGGCGGACCGGTGCTCTATCAGTGGACCCGTATCCCGGCATTCTCCACACGACTGGTCCACACTGGAAGGATCCCCAATCAGCGGACCAACAGGACCATTACCATAGGGTTTCCACACTACTCACCCCACTTCTGTGCGCTGGCACACCCTTATCACAACGCTGGACCCGTCTCTCCCACTCCTTGGTGCCGACGGACTCTTATCACAGCAGGGGTCCCATCTCTCCCACTTCTTGGCGCCAGCGCACATTTACCACATCATGTACCCGTATCTCCACTTCTAGGCGCCGGCGCACCCTTACACTGGCGCTATACTGCTCGAGGAGTATAGCACCTTGCGTCGCCGTCGCCAATGTTTGCGACAAGTGAGGATGGATGCGATGAGATTGGGGAACTCACCTTTGAAAAACTTCATTCGTCGTTGTCATCCTACGACACCGTCGTCCATATATCTTCCAAGATGTGTGGCTCGTCGCCGAAATTGGCGGCCGCCGTCGCCAATTTCGGTGACGGCCGTCGTCAACTTCGGCGAACGCCGTCGCCGGCGACGGCGACGCAAGGTGCTACACTCCTCGAGGAGTATAGCGCCAATGTTATCACAGCAGTGGTCCTGCAGTGAGTCTGCTAACAACCTAGAGATATGATTGAAATGAGATGAACGAATTTTGTGCCACACAAACACACACACACACTTACACACAGATAAAGCCCGTTATTATAAGTCATGATTTTGTTACACTCTCTCTAAGTCGAAGTCGATCGTTCGAGACATATCTGAAGGTGTAACTTCAGAGGACTTTGATGCGCAAGGTCCTGGCTTCTGTGGAATCAGATATCCCCCACCTCCCGGGCTGTCATTATGTTTATGTGTCTAATGAATTTGATATTCGTGAAGAACGGATGGGGGAATGGAGTTAGGGCTTTTCTCCCTCTTGAGAAGCCGAAGCCTAAACCTTGGGCTTAGACTTAAAACCATTGCTCAAACAGAGTATTAGGCTTAGGCGTAGAATACCCTTAGGCTTAGCTTTTTAAGATGGAGACTGTGACCTTTCATAGGGTGCCCCCAACTCCCTTTTCGCCCAGATCCGTCCCGAATGCACCACCAGCTCGATAGGACGATCATACGCAAATGCTCAGCTACGTATATCTACGTCGGGAAGTCAATATGATGAGTTACGTCGCACCAGAGCCGGGCAGAAGACGCGAGCTGCTTGGGAAGCTAACAAGAGCATCGAGAACATAGTGAAAAAACGAAGAACACCGGTTCTTTGCCCACTTTTTCAACACCTGGGTACTCAATGCTTTACCAGATAGACTGGGGCGGGGTAAAATGGAGTTGGGGGGCCACCTCGTATTGGTCTATAATATGACCTGTCCTACAAGTTCTTCTGACTTGTTTGCAGTTTAGGTTAGTACTGTACGTTAGGACATCTAACAAGTCAGAGCGTTCTAGACGCATCAGCTAACAACTCAGAACGTGTAGGATACGTCATATTATCGACTTATACCAAGTGTCCCCCCCCCCAACTCCAGTTTATCCCTGGGGCGTTGCGTTATGTAACCAAGATCAAAATGCGTTTAGCGCCGTCGAACGCTCCATCGAGAGGATGACGCTAGGAATAACCCGCCTCACGCAAGTGAGGGCTGGAATACGGAGCCCCACCCCATTTCGAGCATTAGGGAAGCTGATGCGAAATCGGGTAGGATCAGGTGGGCCTGACAAGTGATGCATCTTAACGGCAGCTGTTGGACAAGAGTAGTTAGGGGAAACCGCGTAACGTCAACGGGAACACCACCGACACGATAGTCGAACTTGTCCACGAAGTTTTCCGAAAGGCGATGTGGCGCTCTTCGTGTCCGTTGAGCAAAAAGAATCCACTGGAAAACTCTTGCACGCAAAAATGATAAAAGGAGGGATCGCTGAGCCAGCTCGTAATCTCCGAAGGCCAACGGCAGTCGGGTGATCGAGGTGACCCGTCAGAATTCTAAACGTCGTTACTGTTGGGGAAACACTCAACAACTTCATAACCTGAAGAACCTAAATAAATGTAGGAAAACCGCACCGTGCCGGATCTTCTGTTAACCCCAACTGCTTTCCTAGGATAGTTCGAACTGTCACGTCTACCTTGCTTACTGGGATAGTTGAAGCTGTCTGACGCTGAAGTGAACACATTTCCAATGCAAATGTCTGCAGTGAAGTTCTGATTGCTGCACGATGAGAAGTTTTACCTCTTGCCATTGTTGCACACCGCTGAAGAATGAGCAATACCCTTCCATTTAATACCGTTATCGAACTTGTGATGCATTCTTAAACTGCATTCATAGTGAATCGGAGTCCGATCCGGTCGGATAAGAAAAGATACGTATCGATCGTGCGGGAGTCCCGCCTGACAAAACGGTCCCATTCATCATTATTTATTATCACTTTCCGGACAAAATCGGGTCTCCGCAGAGCTTGTGGGACAAAATCGAAATGATGATTCCTCATTTCTCTCTCTTATTTGACTCCCGCTCACCCTCGATTTTGTGGGGCGGGACTCCCGCACGAATGTCTGATTACCTCGAGGATCGATACTTATTCCGATGCACTATAATTACGCTTTAGGCCTAGGCATACTTGCAGCGACGGCGATGTGGTCGCCCCGCGATTTAGAGACAGTGTCTCAGCTCAGGGACCGCGTTCGATATTTCTAAATCACTTTCGATATTTTCAAATTTCCAGAATTCGAACATATGCGAGCCGCTGAGCCCAATGATGTACTTTATGTTACGAATTACAAGTATATCATCCATGTGACTGTAAGGATGGAAAATGAAGCAATTTTTAGATATATTTAGTGATGCTTTGTCTAATATGTATTCTATGAGATATAAAATATCTTGAATTCTATACATCCTATAGCCTTTATTGTCGTTAGGTGAGTCAGAGTAGTAAG
>KN731262.1:0-12612 GCA_000816745.1 Ancylostoma duodenale | reverse complement strand
ATGTTGACTATAAATTCGTGATTTTCCGTTTTTTTAACGGACCTTCCGTATTTGTGCGACATGCTGCACAGATGCTCAATCCGGTCCGCGGTGTTTATTTTGAGCCCCGGGGAGTTCTGGTCGCTGCAGCACGACAACAAAGGACAGCGACGAGGTAGTCGGCATCCGTGTGCTGGAAACTGTTTCTCCTTCCGGGAGATATGCACTGTAGCCGTGTTGACCTATGCTCACATCCGCATTGTGATCTGTGGCCGTTCGCGCTGCTCCGGTAGTTCTCGTCGCTCGGAGTGGATTTGTTTGCTCTCATCTTAAACTGTTTCTCTCCTACATTTCACACATGAACTGTATCCTACTGTAGGTTCCGAAATCCTCGTGCCTTCTTCTCGCCTTTTGGGGGCTTGATTCCGACCTGACGAGCAAGCTCCCATACTCAACCTTCTATCCATCCTACAAAAAATGTTCCCAAAAACTCCAGAATAGCTTCACAAAAAGTGACCTGAACTAAGCCTCTGATCAGATCCGCTTAGATTCAGGTTGATCCCGATTAAGGACAAATTTTGCAGAAATTTCGGCCCTCTTCCACTTCTTCTGCCCCGGAATATCAGAATCAAAATTTTTGCTAAAGCTTTGTCTATGGGGATATTTACATGCTAATCACGAATATCACACTCCCTCGTACTGTAGCACCGTTTTGGAAGGTCACTGTAGGGGTACGGTAGTCTGTTACGGAATCTTCCGAAACTTCGCACAGATGGGTTATACCACGCGCATACCGACATTAATTCCTATGAAATTGCAGTCTTTTAATCAAAAATTGCGTTTTCTCCAAATCTGCCACACTACTACTACCGTAACCGTGCAAAATGGGGTTACCGTACAAAACGGATATGATAATCAGGATCAGCATATGAAATAACCTCTCCATATGAAGTTTTGAAAGATTCCCGCCGAATACCTGCCGTATCTAGACCCATAAAAATCTGCGGCAGGTATGCGGTGGGGTTACGGCACAAAATGAGAGTATGATGTCCGTGATCAATAGGTCAAATACCACCCCCCCACCCCCAGGAACGGAAAACAGGAATTCATTGTCAGATTTGTGTATGTGCCTATATAACCCTAAAACCTGTGTTCTTGAATCGGAATTGAAAGCTTCAGCGGCTCCATCTCGGTCCTCTTGAGGAGGCTTTGCTTCTACAACTTGTGACTTTTTTGCTATTTCATTTGTGTAGCCCCTTTTTGAGTAAAAAAGGTATTTTGCCCTTTCTGCTAGCATTTCTCACTTTTCACGAGGAAAACAAATAAAAAACAAGAAAAGTAGGGTGAGAGAACTCGTAGATCTTTGAGTCATCCTGCAGTCTCATGGAAATAGGAGATCTGGGACGTTTATTGGAACTATGCAGCCCTCTACTACGTCTGACCTTTTGCCTGAGAGGAGTTAGGTAAAGCTGTGAGATCTAGTCTCTTTGTGCACTTACTCGACACCACTTAACCTAGCGGCGGTTTTGTTTGAAACGAAAAAAAAGCATGGGGTGTACTCGGCTCTCCAATATTTTGTTTTACAGCACTCTACACACTTCATTGTTACTTAAACGTAAAGCAAATACTTTTCTTTGCACTGCGGAAAATCCGATGAATGAGGTTTCTGCTATGGTTTCAGTCATTTGGACCCTGTAATGTGAATTTGTGATCTTGCACCCATTTCAGACACAAAACAAATTCGGTAGAGTTGAAGCAGCAGAAATTAGAGTCCTTGTTCTTATTGTTTTCATTTCTTTGACAAATTCCAAGTCTATGTCGAATGCAGCCCGCATTTAAAAATAAAACTGCTTTTTGCAGGCTGTCTCGGGGCTTCGGCTCCTGGCTTGAGCGACCTACCAGACCTTGACCTTCCACGACGAGCCGGACGATTTTCCTGCAAGCTACATCGGTCAGGATCGCACAGGCCGGACTTTGTCAACACCTGGATACGCTCGTCTAATTTCGAGTGCGTGCTTACCTCAAAATGTGATTTGTTCACTAGAGCTGACTAAGCGGTAGTCACTGCAATGGCTGCAGTAAATCATATCGACGGCATTTTGTCCAAGTTCCCTCGAAATTTCCAAGACAGATCTTTTCTTGAAGGCAACATCAATCGAAATTCTCGACTCCGAGCTGGAGTGCCAATAGTAAATAACAGATCGAGAATGTTAAATGAATGCTGTGTAATACTTACTTGCGGAGAAACTCGAGCTGCAAGCATGGACTCAGCTTCCTCAGAAGTGTTCGCAATGTGACAATGAGTCAGCTTACGTAGGTGCGGTGACTTTCACGCACAAAATCCCCAGGGCCGGCCCCACGAATGCCTGGGGGTGCGCATTCAGAGGAGAGAACACCACCAGCACCCTGTGCGTCATCTTTACGGTAGACACTATTTTCTACAGTATTTGGCACGTTGGAGGAAGTCACGTTCCATTTCTAACAAAGGTTCAAACAAGCATCGGTAGAAGTATTCGTTTGTTTCTATTCTATCTTAGAAGGCGGGATCTTGAAGTAATCATAGCCCTTATCGCTCCTTATGAAGAGTTTTTTTTTGTGAAACTGTTCAGCAATTTTCTGCAAGACTCTGCGCAACCGTAACAGTGAAAAGAGGGATACACTAACCATTCTTGCATCATAGAATACCGCCCATTTTCTCTGTCGCATCGCACCACCTGTGCGGCAGCACAGCAGCTGAGCGGTGGGGTTCCCGATAAAGCGATGCTTAATTTGTGTTTTTTTTTCAATCCAAATTAGGAAATGAAGACATTTGGAATGAAGACAAAAGAAGGCAAAAACACACTACAAACGACAATAGCGGCAACTCCCCCTCCCACGTGCCCTACAGCGGCGCGTAGATGTTGCGGTGCGGCAATGATTGACCGACATGATAAATATGGTTGGATGAGTGGATGATTAAGTAATCCTTCATAAGCCTAAGGAAATCTCTCTGCAAATGATCCCGAACAAAATACCTCCCACATTTGCAAATTGTTGATAGAAGTAAAAAGTGGCTATCAGTTGTTTGCAGTCAGGTGACTCCCGCAGGTGAAGTTTGTGCCACTTTTTTCCTTGAATAATTAGGATGTAATGAGGATGGAAATGTGTTTCAATTTTAAGTGCAATTGTTCCACAACCGTCAAATGAATGCTTTTTAGTTTGAACCAGGATATCCAGGAAGAACAGGAGGAAATTCGCCAATACTCAAAGGAGCCCTCCCCCCGAGTGATGACTAGGGAGAAATGTGACTCGGTAACGATTTAGTTTTTTTACAGCGCATGATATTCGCATAAGACCGCTGCTACCCTATCTGATCCACATGTGCTGACAAGTTCTTTGCTAAGGACTCTTAGCTGTGAACCTTTTGTGGGGCGTACTCTGGAGGTTCGCGACATTTAATAAAGTACACACTTGTAGAACTTCAGCCACTACTTGTTTGGAGTTAGTCTGCATAGCACATTACATAATAATTGTTGTCGCTATATTGCAAGAACGGAAGGTCACCAGTAGAGGACAGGTGCTGCCAGTCCCCTGAAGCGACGAGTAAGAGATCGCAAATCTATTGCTTTTTGATCTCGAGAGTGCCTCCTCCAGAATATCCCTTAAATTGACTCAACTCCTGCCACACGCTCACTGACCGAGCAAGATAAGTGAGATAGGCTCATCGGCAATGTTACGATCCCAGTACAATGTGCTGCAGGAGCATCACCATTGTTTGAAGTGTCCCTAGGTGTTCTTGGAAAGATCGCTTCGAACAATGCGAGATGAGACACGACATGAAGAAGGCTTAGTACGCTTAGTGCTGGGAACTGGCACCCGTTACGTTTCTTTTTGATGATATCGAAGTCCCGAAGTAGTGCGCATTCAAGTACGTACTTTCACAACAAACGGTAACCGAAGCTGAGGGTATAGATAAAGTGGAGATGATGGGTGCTCCACTGGCATACTCAATCCTTCAGAATGCGAAACGTTGAGGGGGATTAGCCTTTCTGGAATAGCCCCAATCACGTTAAGATAAGTGATGTTCAGCCATGCTGGTACCGTCGTGTGCTGAGAAGTCCCGACAAATCAGTGGCTAGATAGGATAGATTTTAATAAGCGGTAAGCGAAGCTCGATATGGCGAAGCATTTGACCAGGACACATTGTGCAATCAAACGAGAAACGCCTGCAATCCTAGGAAATCCAGTTAGAGTAGATGCTGATGTATTGCGTTTTAATCAGAAGAACTTTTCTACTACTTTTCGGAAGCTAAGCCTGCGACATCTTTGCAAATGAAATGTGCAAGGCGTTAGTAGTGCCCTCTCAAATGTTTTAAGAGATTCACAGATTGATGAGAGGAAAAAAACTCAAGCGACTGTTGACAAAACAGAAAAAGCAGTGCATGTCTTCGAGAGTCAATCTGACGCGACCTTTTGGAGCGAGACACAAAAGATGTATCTTTGCCTAGCATTATGCAGAGACCGTAATAAGATTTGAGCTCATATATTCACATCTGTATGAAGTACGGTACGAGAAATAAGCACTGATTTTGCAGGGGGATGACAACAACAGCGACAATGTGAAATCTGCCGGAAAGATGCGAGAGATCAGAAGACAAGACTCCACGCTTTCCTTCGAGAGTATAGATGACAGCAATGACATGAAGAACAGTGCAGAAGAAACGTGGAACCAGAGCAAGGAGGCGAAGTCTGTGTTCAAAACCTTGCTTAAGTTATAATAACTTGCACTGTATTCACATGCCAACAAATGCACAGTTTATTTTCTTTACAGGTATCTTATTTTAGAAACTTGATTGAGATGATGTGTTCGCCATCGGTTCTACCGCTTCTTATTTTGACATGACGCGAACTTAAATTTGACTATGAAATTGCCTGGAGACAGAGATGCTTTCCAATATCTCACGGCGAAGGTCCGGTACCAAACAGTGCACATCATTCCCATAGAAAAGCGAACCTGATCCAAATCCTCATTTTCGCAAAGTAAATAGCCTTTCACCCCTGTCGACCTGCATTCGTCGGAGGTGAAAGAGAATTCACGACAACTATTGGAAAACAATGGCTACACGACATTAGAACCTAATTTACGAAGCTTTTATTTTGTCGAGGGAGGCATGCCTTTGGTACTACCTTATGTGAATGAGGATAAACTGACGGAGATGGATCGAGTAGTGAAGTCGTCAGGAAGCATTACCAGTGAAGCTGATGTTTTGACCACCATCGAACTTGAAAAGCTTACCAACAGCGTCAGGAACATATGAAGATAAATGTGGAAGAAGAAAATATAACTACTGTATAAGAAAGGAAAGCCGTCAACTCAGAGGAACTTTGTATTTCCTGATACGTGAAAGATGCGGGTAAATACGTGGGAAGAACTTTGAGTCCTCTATATAAACTAATTCATGAACCCCGAAAGCGTTATGCAACCTTTTGCCCTGCCCGAAGAGTACTAGTTTCTTATGACACCACATCGTATGCCACAGCTGCCTGTAGTTAAAGTTACTGTCTTAAATCTCCTACAAAAGGCCCCGTCAGAAAGAAACTATACTACTAGTGGACCTGTCGTTAAAGCGTCTGTTGCTCCGCAATAACAGAGGTGACACATATCACGTCGCGTTTGTAATAGCTCTTCTCCGTTCAGGAATTACACGATATTTTTTTCTTGTTTAGTTGGTTTACGCAACGATTTCTGACACTCATCGATGTGGAGTAAATGCATCATGGAGATGAATTATAGGTCGAAATAAGGTATTATTTTACCGGAAATTAACCGATGAAGTTATCATGCGAAAACCTTCAAAGGTCATAAAAATAACTGGTGAAAATTTCCCGCCTCATTCATTACTTGTAACTCATCAGGCTCATCAAACATCACAGGTGGATTTGTAAAAAGCGCCAAATATGTTGATAACATCACTTGCAGAGCTAGTCTTCTCACGGCTCTGACGGCTTTCTACAGCCTGTTTCTGACGATTTTTGCGTTAGTGCTTGAACTTTCCCACCTGCTGTCCGGAGAGGAGCAGAGAGAAATCAGCCTAAAAGATATGGTAAGATGTATCATCCAATTTCCTCTCATAATGCATAACTACGTATCACCACCAAAGGTGGCTGAATCTTTACAGATCTTCGGAGCCTATATGTATGGAGTATCAATTCTCTTCTTTATTTATATGTATGTAGTGCTTCTCCTCAATCCTCGTTGGTACTGGACAATCAACGTAATCGAGGTGAGCCATCACTTACTTATAGCAAAACTTCAGATTGAAAAGAAAAAGAAAACAACCTCTACAAATTAACGCCATGTAAAACCTATAAACGTGCTTTTAAAACCTTCCTAAGAATTTTAGTTTGTTTCCGTTTGGAGGACCTGCTGATATCAATCTTAATCCCAGCTCTTCTTGTATTTCCTTGGACTAATTTCTTGCACAACACTTTCAGAAATATGTGAAGCGCTTCAAATCCAGTGATTCTTCCATTTCTTCAGCTGTAGCAACGGTTCGAAAAGTAACCCATTGTGGTTCTTCAGCTGGAAGTCTTTTCTTGAGACTGGGATGTGTTGGTGAGTAAGCTACGTACGGAAGAAATCTTTCACAGGACATTGTTCTCCATAGCAAAGAATTTCAGTGTTCGGCGTAACGGGTGTTGTGTATTACGCCTTCCTTGTTTTCCTCTGTACCGCTGACAAGACCTGTTCAACGTTCTCAACAGCTCTTGACATTTGTGCTATTGTGTTCATATTTACCCAGATGCACTTCATTTTCTGCAATTCTAAGGTGAGTTCCGATCAAGAATGCTAGAGTGTCGTAATATTCGACTTCATTGCAGCTATCAATCACTGGCCATCACACCGCTGCTCGATTTGGCACAATGCATTTGATAGCTGCCAATCTATGGACCTGGATAAGATATGTGCTGATGGAGGAAGGAGTCATGGAAAAGGAAATAAGGTGTGGAAATATTGAAAAAAAAGATTGACCTTAGTCCGTTTTTGCTATTTTCATAACTTTTCAAAAAAGCAATGTAGCAAAGAATTCATCAGATGCAAGATTTTGCATGTAGTTGCGGAAAACACTGCGTTTGAGCCTTAAGTGTTTATAGAGCCTGTGGGCGGAGCCTAGGCGGGATTAGGGGTTTTCTCCACCATGCAGTCCTTTGTTGATAACACATAGAACAGGCTTCTTATCGTGATAGGGAGTGGATGATGAAGAACTCTTACCAGGAGAACGAATTCCCCCAAAGGAAGCGCTCCCGGCAAGCGTTATTCAGAAACCTCACCTCCCGCTCTGGCACGACCTCCGGCTCTGCCCACAAGCTCTGCAAGAGTTGAGGCTCGAAAACGGCTTTTCGGCAGTTTTGTACAAAGTTGCGTACGCTTGTCATTGAGACCAACAGCTCCTGGATATTCTTTTCATGTGGACATATCAGGCACGATCCTGAGGTGGGATGGTGCCTTTAATTTTACAGAAAAGGTTTGGAAAATGCGATATTTAAAAGAAGACATGCATTTGGAATGGACAAAAAAAATTATATTTATTTTTAACACTATAGAAGCTGTTCAGGGAAGTGTTTCAAACGTTGAATAATCGCTCTGAACAAACGATGGATGAAGCGTCAGTTGAGGCGTTCGAACATCGCGACATAGACCTCATGGGAGGGTGCCGTGCTGCTGAGTGCATCCTCGGTGGGACGAGCCTTCACGGCCAATGTCGTTCCTCGTTACATCTTACTCCGCTGTTTGCAGGTAGCCTTTCCGAGGTAATGTTCACAGCAATTGTAGAGTACTCGCTGATAGCAGCTGCAGTGTTGTACATCGTCTGGCGGAACATCGGCAGGGCAGGACATGGCTGTGAATATGTGAAGAGGAAGCATCGTATCCGGGTAGACTGCTCGAAGACTACAACCGGTAAGGTTTAGAGGTAACGCAGAGAGCCGCTTTGGCCTCACTGTCAATGTTATAGGTCTGTTTCTTGGATTAGCCTTCCTTGCTGCAACTTTCACATCAATGATTGTCTACTACGGTTACTCAATACTGGGAAAAAGCAAAAATGCCGCATTCGCTTATGCTCTCACGGACATTTCTCAGGTAAAAAGAAAATCTAAATCTATCTCAAAAAACTTGCAACGTATTTAACTTGCCTTCGAATGTAATGAAAGTCTCAGCGTTGTATGGAAATTTTGTCAAGGCATACGGGTTTTACCCATAATAGGTTACAAAAGGAAATGAGTAGTCAAATTTTTGATTCAGAGTGATTTCCGTAGGAACTTAGCATAAATTACTGACCTTGAGTCAGATCTCCTTAATTTTAAACGTTTTGAAGCCTTAGTAAATGGAACCGCTCTGTTAAATGGGCACTAAGAAACGCCCAAAGAGCGTAATAAGTCGAGTGGAAACTCTAGCAGCGTTTCCTCCCAGTTGCTGCCGTCCTTCAGAAATTCTGCTAAAAGGTCAAAAGCTTCTGTAGCTCGAAAGCTTCTGTAGCAATTGAGGGAAGAATGGCAGCAACTGGGAGATTTTGGGAGACAGGGAGATGTTACTAGTGTTTCCATTTGACGTACGGTCTTTACCAGCGCACATTTACCAGAACATGCTCGAGTGAAAACCGTACCGTACCGTAAGAAAACCGTGAGTGACACTACTAAGTGTTTTCAGTACATCATCTCAACGATCGGATGTGTAATGGCCTTGTATCAGATGAGAGGATTGATTTACGTCAATAAACGAAACAATCACGTTTCTAAAGACCAGGTACTGTCTTAGCTGTTTTTTAAATTCTTATATCAGTGAGAGTCAATGGAGCACACAGAATGGGCACCATGGAGGGAGATGCGGAAAAGTGGGATCTCCGCCACTTTGGGGAGCAGAACTGAGAAGCGTAATCAAAAAATGGTGGTTTCAAACATTGAAAAGCAAATTTTTAAAGCATAACAATAAAAATAAAGAATTAAGAATAAGATATTACTACGATTCTTTCTTACCAAGTATTTTTAGGCTTTCATCTTTTACAAAGTAACCCATTCCCGCGTCCACAGATGGTGTGAGCGAACTTCATGGGCCGCAATAAAGTAATTCCCCCAAAAACAAAACTCTGATTTGTATAGCTTTTACGTTGATTACAGGAGGCGAACTATGTTAATCTTGGTCCTCACAATATTCTTCACTCAAGATTTCTGCTTGAAACCTGATGTTCTTCTCAAATCCAAACATATCGACACATCTTTTTGACGGTCTCACACGCGTCAGATATGAAAAAATTCCTGACAGTCTGAACCTTTTATTTGGAATGTTTGAGCCGTTTTCCATCTTGTAGGCATGATTACAAGCCCTTGTTGGTCGTTGTCACATTTTAAGGGTGAATACTGATGAGGTATTTCGATCATGAAGAACTGGAGAATTGGCCTCTTGCTATCTATAACGGTTTAAAGGGAGCACTCACGGAAATTCTCACTCCTGAGTGGAGTCGTCGCGGCAACTAACGCTATTAACCGATAGGCGGCACTTACTGTGCGGTCCGCAGCCAACTGGTAATGGGCGCCGGCCGCCGGCGCTATTAACCGGGAGACGGCACTTAAGTAGTTACCCGAGATGATAGGTGCAACCGAGTGGGGCCTGTTGCATAGATCGATCATAGCAACTATCATTCCATTTAGAGTTATCTTTAGGCTCTCAGAGGACTTTAAGTCCCTCCATGATGAGAATTGGCGAAATCAAGGATTTAGGAAAGAAAATAAAATGTAGAAAGATTTATTATTGATAGTAGCAAAACGTAAGGGAGTGATTCTCCAAAACATTGGAACGTTGAGTTGCTTTTAGTTGCTTCAGTCTTTTATCACTCTATCATGACCATCACCACCATAATTAGAACAACGCATTGATGTATTAGAGTTTCGCAGCGGACTTATCAGCGGAATACTCGTCCCGCTTTGGGCGTGCAGGAGATACCGCCATACCTGTTTCCCGCGTTTTTCACGCGACATACCGCGAAACCTCCAACACAGAAGTTTCTGTGAGTGCTGCTTTTGAGTCACCTATGCTACAATAGCGAACCATCTATCACTCTATTTCTGAATGAATCGGGCTATTGCTATTAAAGAAGTTACAGGTGCATAGCTTATATGCAGCTTGTGAGACTGACCTCAGATTGCATTTCTTTGGCTGCACTGTGTTTTGTGAATAACATCTTCGCATGATTCTTCTTTGCCCAAAGCAGATCAATTTGACTTGGAGTACGTTCTGATGAAAGATTTCACAAAGCTATCTTAAACAAATTTCGGATATTTTCATGAGTTTCGGTTAAGTGGCCAATTTCAAGATATTCGAGTATTTTTTGACAGAAGGCCAAGTTTAGCCGCTTTGGGCGAAACGGAATCATACGGCGTGACTAACAACACAAAGTTCTCCGCAGCGGATAAGATTGAGGGATTCGAGTTTCGCGTCATGAACTATAATTACACAATCGTTGCAAATGTCTTGAACCCCTCCTCCGTCCATTCCACACCCCCACTCAGTATCCTTTTCTTGTGAGAGCATTTGCTCATCCTGGCCATGATCCACTGTTTATCTCCATCAATTCCAGGAACTTCTTGACCAAATCCTTCTGTGGGTCGGCTTGGTTGGTGAACTGATATATTCAGTGGCAGGCCTTGTAGGTCTAACTGGTGATAGGCCATGGCAGCCACTGGCTTTCATTCTGTTCTTCGTGCACATTGTCCGATTGATACAGGTGAGAAAACTTTTACGCGAAAAAATTTATTGCCATATTTGTGAATTCTCGAAAAAATGTTGAACGTGGTTATGATAGGTATCTCTTCCATCCGAAATAGTATAAAAATTTCGAAGTGTAATTTCAAGTTCAGGTTGGGACGCAGACGTTTCTGATTTACCTGGCGGCCAAGGTAAAGGTTGGAAGTTCATGCAAAGAGAAGCAGCCTGGAAAACAGGCAATCACGTTTCTCCTGGCTGCCAATCTCTCTATATTTTTGATGAATCTCTTCGAAAGCGAGAAGCCAGGAATCTCTGAAAGCATCATAGGTGATGTGAATAACGCAGATGGGCGCCGTAGAATGTGTAGTGCATAGTTTATATTCCAGATTTTTACGGAAAACGATCCTGGGTGTTCCTGGTACGCAGCTTCTCGCCTTTAACAATTTTTTATAGATTTCACAGCTCTGTTTGCCTCGCAGAAATCTGGAAGAATGTGTATGCAAATAAATGATACTCTGTTTGTTGGAGAAATACTGGTATTTTTAGTAATTTGTAAATTGTTAAAATATGGTTGTTAAGCTGCTCAATAATGAGGCGGCTTGGCCTTGAGACCAGTTCATGTAATATGTATTTGTATTGATAGCTGTTAATAAATATGTTTCTAAAATGTCTACAAAAGAAAATTTTTGGACTGAGATAAAAAGAACTAGTTCTCAATATTCATTTCCATTCGAACTGTGAGACATTACTGATAAAATAACATCAAAAAACGGCTGTGCCAATGTCTGAAAGGAGGAAAACATTTCCAAACCACGCCATATTCCAATGGAGTGATGGGAAACATGACATTCCTATAATTCGAGGAGGTGAGAAGCACACAAAACTAGAGACATTTACGAACTGTATAGGAAGAGTGAAGTAAAATGTTGGGAATCAATTTAAGAGGAAAATACACGGTCAAGGCAAAAACAAATGCCTGGACTCCGCAAAAGAGCAAAACAAGTCGCCTGCATTGAGGCAGAAACTCTAATCTGAAGAAGTCGAACTTTTACAAAGGCTTTTTGAAAGGGTCAACCACATAAGTCCCGTGTTAGTAGGCGTTCGCTTGTTTTCAATAGTTCGATGCAAAATGTAGGTTGCCTTACGCTGTCAGGACAATATTCTCAACTAAAATCGTGAGGCCACATGAAGAATTGATGTGGTAACTACGCAGATAAGAAAAAAAACTCTAACTAGATGCTTGCGAGCAAGGACATGAAAATCTCTGGAACTATCTACCTGGAACCTCACCTGTCATCCGATGTGAAGTCATCTTAGTTTTCAAATTCAAGCATTGAGTTTAGAAAGACACTAGACGGCATACCCGGCTTCGCTCGGGTATTTTACTACCCCGGCTACCTCACACTGTTGAAGGCAATTGCTATTGCTGTAAATTTATTAAAAATAGACAGTGTACCCGGCTTCATTCAGGTGTTTACTTTCTCCCGGCCATTCAAAGCAGATGTCAGGACCTGTTGAACAAAAAAAATGCTATCAAAATGTACATCACTTGGTGATCAGCTTGAGTGATTCTCTCTTCACCCTGCTCCCCCCCCCAAATCTAAAAAATGGGGTGAAGTTGTTTGGCTGATAAATAAATCCTTCTAAAATGCTCGCTCAAAAAGGTTATCATATTCGTGTTCAGCGCATCAAAATACCCCAGTAGACATGTCTTTACCATCTCGTGGGCAAAAATAGCGAAAAATCAATAAAATCAATAAATCGATATTTCGCTCAAAACGGTTGTCATATTCGTGTTCAGCGTATTGAGGAACCCTAGTAGACATGTTCTCGCCAGTCCTGCAAAAATAACGAAAAATCAATAAAATCAATAAATCGATAACTTGGCGCTAAAT
>KN731261.1:0-10010 GCA_000816745.1 Ancylostoma duodenale | reverse complement strand
GTACACGCACTGAATATCCCGAAATAACGTCATTTATCGGTGAATCGGCGACGTGTCGTCCGAAAAAAAAAAAACGCTGACCAAAACGGTACACCGCCTGGCGGGGGTGTGGCCCACCCCCGCCTCCCCGCCGCAGGCCCCACCCTCTTTGTTCGTCGACAAAAGACTGAGAGATGGGCGTGAGAACTAATGATCCAGTTAACCCAGAAAATGCGCGCACGGTCGTTAACACAATGCCCGTAAACTAGCGGAACTTGGTGAGGTGCGCGCGCGACGACGTCGTGACGGCTTCATTATGAGCAGCGACGGCGCGGTCAACGACGAGATAAGCATCAAAAAACTTCATCCAGACGTTATTAACCCCAGATTCCGGCAGTTAACCCGCGTCAATGAGGCAGGGCGGGCTGTTAACGAGTTTTCAGGATCTGAAGGGAAAAAGTGATCTTGGAAACTACAGAACGAGATGTGATCCGCAAAAAAAAAGAGTTTGATCTCAACTATTCTCGGAAAATTTAAGAAAAAAACTTGCTACTCTCTGGAAATACTATAATAAATACGGTATTTTCTACTCAGTCCTAACAAGGAAGTATCCCGGACGTCAAACTCCTCTTAGTCCCCGATCCAAGGATAGGAAACCTGGCCGCCAAATCTGCCAAATCCCATGCGCACTTTCCTTTGAACACATGCAATTCCCCACGAGTCTGTCGATCGTATTCCGATTGTCCCCGAATGCAAATTGAAGTGGCGCAACGTTTTAACCACAGAGCGCTTTTTCACAATGGAGCTAATGTGAGGATCGGCGCTGAAGAAAAGTCCAAGGAAAAGAAGGGATTGGATAGAGAAATCTTCGAAAAGTTGATGAATAATGAGCCAGCGTTATTTTTATTTGCTCACTTTTCGTAAAGCAATACTATCAGGTATTATATCATTTTTATATTTCTGCTGCAATAGCATCAACGTCTGGTACCTCTCATCTATAAGCGGCTGCAAAGAGTGTGTACAAATTTACTGGTTACCCCAAATTCTATGTATTTCCTGCTCCAACGTTTTCCCATACTTTCACTTGGACCATACCTCATAGGCGCGGATACATCATTGAAAAGATGATGGGTAGTCTCACACCCATCTCATTGGTCTCACTTACTATGAGTAGCTCTCATTTCCCATGGGTAGCAACTCGGAATAGACATTATTACGTATGGGTTGATATGGTGATGAGTGTCAGGCATGGTGGTAATCTCAATACATCTGGGGCCAGTTGTTTACATACAAAATAAAACCTGAGGGAAAGGTTACTAAATGCTCCTCAAACAGAGAGTAAAACGCCATGAAGGTTTGATAAAGTAGGGTTTTGTGGAGTTGCAGAGAAAAGCGGAAGTTACCCAACGAAAACATTTCAAAAAATGGGAGCAAATTGAAAATAGATTGTGTAATTGGCTATTTAAGATAAGTGAAGGGTAAAAATAAGAGGCTATGGCGTCATCGAGGGATGTGCGAAGTAAGCTCATGAGATTTAACGATAGAAATCCAATAGAAATTTGTTACCATGACATGATGATCACCTCGCTGTTGCTTTTCTGTCTATACACTCCTAGAACAACATGCTATTTGCATCAAAGCAGTGGTAAGCTTCTCTAATCCTCAGTGAACTCAACAAATCTTCACTGTCTTCTCCATCCTAAGGATAATTTTTCATGTAGGCCAATACCAGAGAATACAGGGCCAGGGTGCGTCACTGGAATGATGGGTAATCTCATACCCAGGGGTATGATAACCACATGTAGCAGCTGCGCGGTGTACACAACCTCATGCATGGGCAGATATGTTGATTGGTGTCACGTAAAGGGTAAACTTGGGTAAGTAAATACGTTTACCGGGGGTAATTTCAATTATGTGTCCCTGAACAAAAGAAGACGATATAAGGGCCACATCCAGGAAGTCCAATTCTTATATCTTTCCTTTTAGGAAGAGAGATAAGGCAGAATAGCAATCCAAGAAGCCTGTCTATACAATCAAAGACGAATAAATCCACTTCAATGTGAGCAAAACGGGGAAAAAACTGAACACGGGACAAAAGAACAAGTCTCAGCCTGGCGATAGCCTCCTTCGCGCTGATACTCTAACTGACCACCGCCGCGCCCTCGGATACCGACAACAGCAGCTGCAACGGAGACGGGGCGCGAAAGCGAGAATGCGCTCCTAATTTTTTGGGGTCGACGCCGAATGAGAGAGAAAGAGCCGATAAAACTCCGGTGGTGTCCGGGGGATCACCGCCGCCTGATAGGGTGTGGTGCGCCGCCACGCTCCCGGGGTTATGGAATGTGGGTGTTGTTTCAGTGACCACCACTCGCACCCAACCAACAAACCACATATCCGGCTCAACTCGATCCGAATTCGCGACCGTAGCTGATCACAAAACAGCTGCTGGCGTCGCGACGCTCTGTTAACTTGCTAGGCGCCGCCTGTCTGTGATGGTTCTCGTTTTTCGGTGGATTTTATGGAATGTTGGCGTCAGGTTCTCGACGGCTAGCTAGAAAATCTGTCGTTAGCGCGGAAGTTGGGATTCTTCCGGCCAGTAGGGCGCCCCTCACCTTTCAATGTGGTTATGCGGATAATCACTCTTCTTCAAAAATTGCCGTTATTGCTGGTGTTGAATTTTAAAAGGTAAGAAACATACCTTATTTCAGGGGATGTGAGCCCCTTGAACTGCGATGCATACGTCTCTGGATAACTCGAGTTTTAACATAATATAACATTTTCATACACGTTCCTTACAGGTTTGGCCAGGTAAGATAGTGAAAACAAGACCTTTTCAAGGTTAAGACATGTTTTGACAAGTACTCTTTAGACAAGTACTGTATCGTGACAGGGTCTGCGGATAAAAGTAAAATAACAGTGATACTCATCTAGAAGTTAGTAGAATTATTGATCGTTAACACTTTAGTTGTAACACGTTGATATCATTGCAATAGCTCATGATCTCCGATATTGATCTATCTGTTTTCTCGCCTGACGTGGCTATAAAAGTGGCCTTTTCTTTATTTGTGCTGACTTCTCTGTCGGTGGGGAGGAATTTTCATGTTTTTGCTTTTTTTTTGATAAAACTATTCCAATTCTCTCCTAAACTCCTGTTCAAGCCGTATCAGCGGCTACTACCTTTTTTTGTGTTTTTGGTGACGGATGTCCACCGGGCAAACCGGCCACTTAAACACAACGCTCATTGCAAATTTGAAAAGACTAACTAATGATGGGTCCGTGCGTGCGTTACGCGTGCGTCCATGCGATGAATGATAGGCAGAGATGTGATTCTTACGCAGCCCAAATGCAAGTGTCAGCTAGTCATGGAAACCCTTCCACGACTTTACTTCGCAATATCTTTTCTGATATCTGACGTGTCTCTGACGCACGCATGTATTCCGTAAAGAATCCGTGCTCAGCATCCGCCGAAATTACGCCGGAGGTCAAAATTTCCAGGCTGCTCCTCTGAAGAGATGCTGGTTTCCAAGATATCTATCCCGTGTACTTTATTCAGCAGGATAAAAGCACTCTGATGGATATATTGATGTGGTGAAGTGTTGTAAGACCGTGATTGTTATGTGTTTGAGGTGATCTAAAATGTTTGATCTACCACTGTTCTGTTTTGATATACTCTGGAATGTTCTAGAACCTCACCCCTTGGGCTATATAAGCCCCCGCCATTGTCACTGTATATTTCTCCGCATTCATACGCTTAACTTCGTACTCACTCGCCTGTACTATTATTCTGGTTCTTCTTATAAACTGTTCAACAACGACTACCACAACATGAAGATATCCCACCATCCAATCAAATCCCCACCCATGGATATGGAAATTCACACATTTCACAGGAGGATAGTTTTATCCGGTGGATTTCCAACGAATTAAGGTCCATTATCTACTGCGTCATCAGGTCAATTTTTGCCAACGAATGAACAGGGAGGCCACATTGGATATCAGAGTGGACAAAGACCGGCAGAAACGAAAATACGGCCAAAATGTTTGGATACGGGCCCAGAACCTCACATGGATCACTGCTCTGTTTGAATTTCAGTCTCCGAAGACTCGTTAGTTTTTCCGTTCTCCTACAGCCTCGCACAGGCGCCAAAGAGATTGGTGCTGATAAAACGGTAAAACTGATATTCCGACCACCACCTAACCTGTGGACTTTGCTTGTGTCATCAAGGATCTACGAAAAAAGTGGGCAGAATAGTTGCACGTATTGGACAGAAAGAAAAATATGTCAACTGTAAGGAACATTCTACATGACAACATGTGATTTGTGCTGTCAAAAGCATATTGAAGAGACTGCGAGACCTTTCCATAAACGTAGCGTAGAACGGTCGTGATTGTGACCATGTCTCTTATGTCGCATCCTCTGTAGCTCTCATTCGTCTACTGACTTTCTTGCTGTTTGTCATCTCGTTTGCACAGCCTCGTCAGTCTAGTTACTCATTCCTCTATAACATCATTGTTGGCATGAGTGCTAGAAGATACGCTGGAATATATTCTAGGCCTGACGAGAGCGTTAATCACCGGAAGCTAGCCAATAAAACATTGAGAACAGGTGTCTACAATATTCACGACACGAAGAAACTTATACTAAATGAGGCTCCGAGATAGCACCATTTTACCATATCTGAAAAAGTAGATGTACAAAAACGGGGAAGGGGAAGTCTCAGCAACGGCTAACCATCGGGTTAGTTTACCCATGTGCGTTCATCCGAGACCACTCGAAGATAATTTCTCATTTTCATTCCCATTTCAGGTCTTCTTAGAATCGCAACAGACTCAGTGATCATGAAACATAAGCGCTGCCACTAAAGACCTCATCGCAGCAGGAAACCACATGCAGCACGATCCCAGCCCGGTCCGCTCCAAACCAGAACGACCCTGTCACTCAATCCACTCAATCCTCTTTGACCTGGGCTTTTTAAAACACAAAAGATGAAAGTGACGTCTGACGTTTCAGGCGTCCTGGAGGCAAAAAATCCAAATCGTTCCCATGAACGTCCAGAGCGGAAAACTTGTATTTCGGACATCGATCATCTTTTTTTGGAGGCCATTATTCTACGAAGTCTCCTCGAGATTCCATTACAATCAATGATTCCAGACGAAACACACTGGTACAGTGCTGAAATCCAGAAAAGGAATCGAAGTGTGGTTAGTGCACTGTTGTTTGGCCTGGAGAAATGCCCAAGAGTGTCAAGAATTGAATGATAAAGCCGTGACAGTATTGCGTGGAGCATTGTACGTCAAGAAAAGCGCACCAACCAAGTTTTGTTTGTATACCAAGAGTGAGAACTGGTCCCCAAAGAGGAAAACATTTCGCGGAAGAGATATTCATATCTCAAGATCATGTGGAAGCAATAACTGCGAATCTCAAAAATCTTGTGTTGGATGAGTAGCAGGATTTAAAAAGCGATAGGCATGTAATATGGATTTACTAGCTCATGTCCATCGACATGCATAGACATGGGATTGTTCACACACTAAAGAAATTACCAAATTGAGTGACGATGGAGCTGGAGACCAGTTTTCTGTGATGAAATTGAAGGGCAATAGACGAAAGCGCAACGCGGGTACTGCGCTTCTGAATGCAACAATACTCCGAGTTTTTTTTTTTGAACCCAAGATATTGCTTTACTCGGATTCAAAATGACTGAATGACTGACTAGACGGTGCTGAATTGGCTGGATTCCAACAAAAAAAAAACTCCCTGTTAGTACAAATAAACGATCAAGAAGAAAACATTAGAGAAATATTAGGCATTTCAAGTAAGAGGAAACGAAGAATCATCAAAGAAAAGTATTATCAGTTCCAAATTCGCTGTGGAGTACTACGTGCAACTTGAAAGGTCCAAATTATACATGTAATTCAGAGAATACGCTGATCTGGTCTGCCGCACCACACTACCTGCGCGGTGCGGCGCGGCAGACCATATCAGCGGTATTCTCTAATTATCAAACGAGGTGTCCAACAGGGATGTGCGTAATTACGATCTGCGATTTACGAATTACGATTTACGGCCATTTTTGGCAAATTTTTTACGATTTACGATTTACGAAAAATGGCCTAAATTTCGTAACAAGTTCGCAAATAACGAAAAGGAACTAAATAAATAAATAAATAGATAAATAAATAAATAAAAAGGGAACGGATCTCGCCATAGCGTTTGTGCTTAGGGTGCAGATGGGCATGATTTGTCTTTGTTTGCATTTTGCAGCAGTGTTAAGAGTAAATTCGCGTAGTTTTACTCATAGTTCCTAGTATTTTGAGAAGGTTGGAACAGTGGAAATTAAAGGATTACATGAAATGCCACAAGAACATCGACAGCCCTCTTTTCCTAACGGTTCTAAGTAATCGCAGGTGGTGAGAGCTGTCCGCCATACCTCTGTCGTTCTTCGAAATGTTTTGTTTCGCTTTTCTGTGCGTGATCTCGTGCGCAAGGAATTTTTTCCTGGCCGAGCTCTTATGAACCAATTTATGATAACTGCTAACAAGGATGATGAAATGTAAGAAATAGTCCTTTTCTGGGATGCGTCACCCATTTCACTTCATCTGATAGTTTTAGAGGTATTGAATGCGAACAATATACAGTGACTTGCTGCGAGCACTCAATGTACCATGTCTGCGCTTCATCCTTTCCTATTCCTGTGCTACTAATTTACCGAACTCAAGAAATGGATTGGTTTGGTGGCATGAAGACATAGAATCATCGACCATGTTGACTTCAAAAATATTGACAAGATTGAGGAGAATTTTTCTTCCGCGACGATAAATAATAATCTTAGAACTAGACGGCCCGCTTAAATCATCGAGAAAAGGTGGTCTCTTCATAATAATATGTATGTATTATCACTCCAAGAATAAGACAGCAAAGTTCGGTTAAGATCAATTCTGCAGCAAAGACACACCTCAGATCGCTTTGAGAATATGTATGAAACTAGCTGAAATTTCAAGGATCTTATCGGTGGTACTCGAGCTCCCGGTTACGATCTACGATTTACGACGGTTTTGGAAGATTTACGATTTGCGATTTACGAAAATTGAAATTTTTGTTACGCACATCCCTGGTGTCTAATCATCTAATTATCAAATGAGGCTTCGAGACAGCAGCATCATAAAATAACAGAGAGAACAGATCACATCGGCATTTGAGTGCTAAAGACCTCACGCAGACGCGCGTGCGCCATTGCCGCGCACGAGGGCGTGACCGATTGAATGGGGTAATATCCGTTTTGCTTCTCAGTGTTGGACGTGTTTTTTGTCGCTCGTGCAGCTAGCCGCCAACGTCGTTTGTTGCACGACATCACGACGTTCGATTGGAACAGGCCACAGACAGCAGAACAAAGCTGTCGTTGTCCACAGCAAAAAAGAGGAAACGAGAATCTCAACGTCTTCACGAAACCACGAGCGGACCACATACGCTTTGTTGTAGACAGGATGAAACCATTGGGTATGCTCTTAATGGTGGTCATAATGGTTCGGAAGCTTGGAAGATCCTGAAAGTTTCCCGGGGGCCATGCAAGCCTCAGACCTCTAAATTTCTAAGGCGATAACGGAGCTGGGCCAAAGAGGCCAAAGAAACAACAAACAAGAGAAAAAGAAATAAACGAGAAAAAGGTAAATGTGATTTGTTTCGCCTCTACCTTTAAACGAATCATAATTGCTAGCCCCACCCCCCACCCCCCGAGGCTCATCGGTAAAGAGGGGGCTAGTTAGAGAAGTGAGAGAAAAGAAGAAGAAAAGAAAGAAAGGATGTGAAGAGGAAGATTATAGTGAAAAGAAAACAAAGGAATTTAAGGATGAGGATGAGTAAAAAGAAAAAATAGAAGAGAATTTACAAATGCTTCTTTAATTCTCCACATTTTCCACATCTAGAAATTTTTTGTGACATGTGTAATTAAAACTGCGTAGTTAGATTGAACCTCGGAAAACTCTGACGACGTCGTTGTTTCCCATCCCCTTTTCCACTCAAATTTCTGGAAAACTCCGTCTGGATTTCCGGCTCAAGCATATGGAATGTGGACAAAACATGCCATACTTGCCCGAAAGATGATAGAAATTTTTTTTTGGGTTTCGGCGGAATTTTCCGGTCGACAAAGACAAGGATCTATCCGGAATTCATCGTAAATTCTAACAGAAATTCAGTGGGATACCCTGGGCACGAGATTCAGCAATGATTTGGCTGTAAGTTACTCAGAATCGAGCAAGATTTCGTGAAATGCGCGATTTACATGGATATTCTCCGTAATTTACGAGGAAACTACGAGTGTAGAATTAGGACATTTATTTATTTATTTATTTATTTATTTATTTATTTATTCATTTATTTATTTTCATTACACTGTGCCATGGGATTACTCCACTCATTGCTGTTTTGTGAAAACTGTTCCCCAAAATGGGAATCTGGTGACACCTCAGGAGGTTCAGGTAAAAAGTCGCTTTTTGCCATCAAACACATCGTTGGGATTACCCAGGGCAAATGTGTTGACGTATAGCACCCCTTACCTGTCACCCCTCAACAAGTTTACCCATGTAGGGGTAACCATACTGATGGGTATGAGAATACCCGCGTTTCTAATGGTGCACCTAAGCCCTGAAGATCTATCAAATTGCATCTGGTTCTGTGCGCTTTCGGACTTTGGAGAGAAAAAAAGTACCTAAATAAATTGATTGATCAACTGATTGCACCAATGAGCGGCTGAAACGTCATTGATGAAAGAAAGCCATTATCCTGAGCTGATGGATTGGAATCCAATCAGCTTTTTCCACCCACGCATTGCATTTTGCGCTAACTGGAACGGTCGTGCTCTCTGACGTGCCCAATTTTGGTATTTGCTACTACCAATCTGTACTTCTTCATCGTAAAAAAGTGCGTTTTCCTCCTACTGTGAAAACACCAGAAACTATTTGAAAGTACGTTCAAGGCACACCAGGAGGGGGGACTTCTACAGCGAGGAGTCTAGCCCTGCAGAGATGTAAGACGGCTGCTCCTTCTAGGTGTGCCATGTCCTCACCTCTCTCCTCCCTCATGCTCTACCTGGTTTTAATGTAATCCTCTTCAGGTTTTCTTTGCATACTGATAAATAAAGTGCATCGCGTTTTTCTCCTACCTCTTCTTTGCTTCTGTTTATTAGACCATAGCTTACTTTGTTGTACTGAAAGTGTGGTATGAGATCAGTGTTCTGCTTTGAATACGAGCAAAGGGTTCCTGGCCCAAAGACCCTACTAGGCTCACAAAACTATGGCTGAATCCGTTTACGAGTGATGAAAACTAGCACAAACTTGAGTAATGCCAGGCAAAGAAGTAAAATATAATGGAAATCAAGGCTTACGGAACCATGGGCATTATACTATACTACATATGAATGAATTTCCTGGATTTTATTACTGGATGAATTGCTATATTTTGAACTATACTACATCATATGTTATTTGCTATATCATGTCATATAATAATGTAATTGCACACTACCACTTATTACTGTTACATATATTATCACATATTATTTCATGTATTACTGTACCATATATTATTTATATTATACATTATTTGCTGAAGTTTTTCTCAGATTAACCAGCTGAGTGCAGAAAAATTAGTGGAGGATCAGTTCTCGCAAATCTTCTAGTATAAATCCGCATCATAACAGATTTGATGTCACTCCTAGTGATGTGTGAGCAAGCCTTCCTTCCCACTGGAATTGTAGCTAGTGCCTATTCATCAAATTCGCTGCGTGCGTGCGTCCGAGATACGTGCGACAGATGTCGAGCGGGGCATCATTGCGGAAGATCCAACAAGAACCATAGCAGCAATCATGGATGATTCGAGCAGCGATGGCACCTTTCGGAGTACGGTTTCATGATGAGGTCAGGTCCTCGAAATTAAGACCTCTTTGCAACGGTTCGCTCGGAAGTCCGTGGGTCGTAAAAATTTATGGGAGTCGCACAGCGTAAACAGATTACCATAGCGCAGAAGGCCATCTAAA
>KN731260.1:0-12613 GCA_000816745.1 Ancylostoma duodenale | reverse complement strand
GAGGAAATCGTCTTTGGTGATTTGGGAAGCACCTGTATGTCTATAGCGCGGACTGCGTCTGCATGTGGAGTAATTGTGCGAGCGAAGCGAGCATTGAGAGAAGTCTGGAAGTCCGGCGAACGCTATAAGGCCAGACTGGTCTAGGATAAAAACGTAGTTTCTATTCCAGTAAAATCCTGAAATTAATCTTTTCTTTGTTGAGTAGCATCAACTTCTCGAAATCAAACGGTTCCGTACGCCAGAAAGTAATGTTCAAAAAGGTCACTTTTGCGAAAGCAGAAAGCTTCAACTCTCAAAAGCACTTGGATATTGGGAGCGCAGGAAGCCATCTGTAGTCTAACGAAGAAACCTAGTAGAGGTGAGATGAGGAAACAACGAAATCTTGCTGGCAGGGCTCTGTTTTGTAGCAAATGTAGTATATGGACAGAATATCAAATACGCTTCTCAGAAAGTTGAATGTTAAGTGGACAGGTGAGAGATTAGGCACACTCTTCACACAACAGCCAAGCGCAAACGAGGGAGTGATGATTTTAATGGGAAAGCTTTCATATGTAATAAGAAAGCGCTCATATTAATGTGACCATTAATGCTTTTGCATGAGTGGCTTTGCTGATTCTCCACTCCTTCCCATAGCTGCTTTTGGACATAGGTGGATACCTCAGCTCTGAGTATTGTTTATTCATCGAACTTTACATTCCCGGGAGATGGCTTGACAATATCTGCTGGATGTGCAGTGGAACAAGCACATAATCTTCGTGAAAATTGTGATCCTCGGTGATTTAAAATTATTTTTCAACGTGGACACGATATTGATGTTGTCATGAAGAATATAAGTTTCCTCTTTCTTCCTGCATTTTCCTTAGTCTGGTCCAGCTAGGTTTTGAGCTTGAGTAGAGAACGTCGTGCCCTCGCCGTCATTTTAGTGGCACTATCTGGGAGCCTTGCCATTCTTCCCAATGCATTCATGCATTTGACGGCTTCGGAAGCAGGCCACATTTTGAAGAACTGATTCTCACAACCACATAGTATCGATGCTCAACCGACTCGATTTGACATTTGAAAAGTTACTGTTTTACATGTTAGAACTTCAGTGCAAATCAATACAAGTACGCAATATTGAAACAGATCGATGATATCCTTGTTTTTAGTACTAGTACATTATATAGTACTGGCTGAAAGCACCATTTGAACATTTGTCCATCACTTATTCCTAGATGGAGACTGAAATTTCTAATTCTCGCAAGCAATGTATCTACCCAGTATGCATGCTTGGGAACTCCAGTATTCCCATTGGGCTTTCTAGGCTATTTCAAGAAATCTTCAATCAGAAATGTTAAACTCCGTGATTCCATACTGTGCGAGTGAAATCCAGCAGCGGAATATCCGTAAAATCCGAAATTCCCCGGCAAATAGACCCACACCCAACAAAATATTAATGCGTTGGAATGCATTCCCGACATCTTCGCAGCGTAATTGAGAATTTCTTGGAATTAACCTTCTTTAACAATCTCTGTGTTTCTAAAATGCTTCTACAGCCCTCTCTCTCTATTTCCATTCTGTTCTGGCATTTTTTTAGCATTTGAAGGAGGTTGTGACACCACAGAAAATTTCATCACACTCCCCTCTGCCACAGACCCAATGTACGCATCTCGTGAGGAGTCGCCTAATCATCTATTTTTCCCAGTTGCTGCCATCCTCTCCTCGATTGCTGCTCATGCTTTCATCTCTTTAGCAGCAATTGCTGAGAGATGGTACCAGTTGAGGGGAGGATGGCAGCAGCTGGGAAGAGCTGCGCTCGTGTTGCACAGTTATCAGAGATTGTGAAGTCAGTGCGGTAATGATGGCAGCCTTCTTTCATACCTCCCCTTCCTCCGCCCGAGGAGAGGAGTGACATGATTATAAGGAGTGCGTAATTATTTTTATTTAATTTTATTTTTTTCATTTTCCAGGCTCTTCAGAATACAATTATTTATCCATTGCATGCTCATGTTAACACCAACATATATAGGAAAAATTTATTCATTTGTGGCATCAATATTTCACCTCTTGCACAACCTTGTCTTCTTGCATATCCAGGTAGCGTGCTTCATCGAGCATGGATTATCGTTCCAGCGAAACAATCCGCGTGTATATCTAGTGTAGGCCTGAAGTGAAGTTATCTTCTAGCTGCAGTTTGCACTTGAGCTTATATTACATTTATAAACAACATATGAGCTCTGAAGAACACATCTAAAAACCTCCTCTTCAAAATAAACGGAAATGGTATGTCTGTTGCCGGGTGACTCACCAGCTGAGGGAGTCGGGGAATGCCGATGTTTTTCGTTTTTGAACACGATTTTAGGTCTTAAACGGGGTGCTTCTCAAGGAGAAGGGAGGAAAAAATTCTGGAGTGCTCCGCATACCTACTGCACAGCTTTTCTACAAGTCCTCGAGAACGATGAAACGAGAGCGATGGGTTTGCACGATACGATGCAAACAAGTTTGAACTCAAAGTAAACCAAATTCGAAAACCAAGGCTCAATCTCCCAAATCCTATGAAAACATCTTCTTCCTTGAAACAGTATGTGCGCTGCAACGAAACTCGTGAAGTAGAGGGGGGTGGGGAGGGGTTCCGTCTAGGGCAAAAAAAAGCTCGTTTGGAACTGTATCAGTGTTCATTCACCGAAAATAGAGTCCACCACTGTTGATTTTGTGGGACTCCTCAATCTATACATATGAGCTTTGAAGAAGATGTTGTATGTGAGAGGTAACAAAGACCGAATTCTGATGATGTTCTGTGGCAAGAACATGGGAGACCACCGCCACTAGTAGCAGCTTCTCACCTCGTTTACCTCATTCGGAAAAGGTATATCTCCTTTTTTTTTGTCCTCGAGAGACTTTTTACTCTCTAACTCTTCAATGCAGGGGTACCGGCAAAGAACAAGAGAGGAAGAGGCACGAGAAGGGTTTTACGTCAACACCGAATTGTCCTGAGAGGCCATTTCATTCCACTCCAGTCGTAGGTATTCAGACCCTGGACCTTCCCCAGAGAATCAAGTACTGAAGAAGATTCGCAGAGAATCACTGTCATCCACGAAGTGTGGTTCCCTATGATAACAGTGATTTTCTTTGAGTTCTTGTTTTGTTCTGGGATGGGTTTTTTTTTCGGAGTTTAGGTAGCCCAAAGGTAACATGGCGCATGGATCCGAGACAAAGCTCTGGCACGTTACGTATATGTATATTTGAGAGAGGCGTATAGGAATAATGGCTATGCTCTGGGGGTAATTTTGAAAGAACATCAATTCAATGGAATAGCGCTAGTCACACCATGTTATGACGTGTTTGCGGCAGAAACCGAGGGACAGCATCAGGGGGCGGTCGGGTGTAATGCATGATATTCAATGTTAAATAAGTCTTTCCTCACATTTAGTTGCGATTTTTTTCCATCATATTGATAACTCCACAAAGTGCTCTATACCATCCGGGAGCGCTTTCTTTTCTCTACAGTTTTATCAATATTGTGTTCCGCAGAAATACTGACCAACGTGGTTTTTAAGCTTGAAAAAAAAAAAGTACAAAAATGATGGAAACACCTTTCCTCCTATGTATTGATAGGGACCAAAAAGAATTCCATACTGTTCGAAACCATAGGCTCGGTAGCAAATATGCGCGAATGAACACTATCAATCGAGGTTTTGAGGGGTCCGTGTGACGATGTTGGCAATCTGGTGCCGACCTTATCATTGGGTAGGATGGCTAGACCCTTGTGATTGGATTCTTTCAGATGATTCTCTCATTCAAAAGGTACCTCTGAACAGTATGGTATTCATATAGACAGTACGAGTCGTCTTGAGCGATTCCTACGCCTTCGTGGAAGAAAGAACGCTAGGACCCAAGTTAACAGTCAATGCATAGAAAGAACGGTACGACAGAAGACTACTACTATTGGCCAGATAAACGGATTAGATATTTGTAGAGCTCGGATAAAACGTCCTTTCCTGTCCTTACAAATTTCTTTTCCTTATCCTTTCCTGGCGACATACATACATACTCCTTCCTGTCAATTCGCCACTCTTACTGCTGTTGAGTGAATGACGTTAGACATTTCGTGCAAGGCATAATGCATAATGTTGTATATATTGTGCATAATATTGTTCAACTCTGATTTGACTTTTTTTTGTAGGTAATTTTGTGACCCCACGCCTCCAGAATTCTCATCGAGTAAATAAATAAATAAATAATAAGCATAACTGCAGCGGAACAAAGAAACACGCACTTCAGCACACTCCTCATTTCCAAGTTTATTATTCGGCTCGTCTGGCGCCCAGTTTGCGTAATTTTTCGACGTGCCATCCAACCAATGCCAGCTATCCAAATCTTCAGCAGATCTAATAAGTCCAATCCAAGTATCCATCGATTCGCTCTTTGCTGTTTCATTGAATGGAACTTCTCTCACGAGACCTTGCAATAATAACCATAGTGTTATAAGTACATAGTGTAAGGAAAATAAAACGCAATTATTGGGGATGTTGGAATCATTGCCAGGACGTCACACATCTGGTTTGAACACAAAATAATGCGAAAGGAGGTTCTGTCCGGGGATTTGGTGTGATTTGCTTTGCGTTTTTTGCTGAGAGTTCGCTTCTGAGAGTTTGTTGAAGATGCTTATCACGGATAACATATCCATTTCAACCCCAATTTTATGGAATTATAGAAAAGTCTGGATCACTATACAATTATGAGACATGTGCATTATTTCAAAAGACCAGGGCATTGTAGTGCTTTAGAAGAATGTTATGGCCGATTTCCTGCAACCCTGAAAAATTGGAAAGTTCGTCAACATCTCGATTCGTTGCCGTAATAGGAATCGACTGTAGTCTATGTCTACTCACAATTATAGTCATCTGTATCAAGTCAGTGGTGCTAGAGAAGACGTTCTATAGTCCTTACGCGCAATCGGCGGAAAATTTTTGAGCGCAGCGAAGCATGCGACGCGTGCGTGGCGCGGCTCTCTTCTGGGGCCGTCCGGTCGATATCGCTTAGTCACAGGCCTCACACCTCCAAATTAACTTCAACTAGAGAAAAAATGAAAGAAAAGCACTCATATGGGTTAAAAATCTGATGAACGAAGGGGCCCGCTGCCGCAAGAGGCCGCGCCGCATGCCGGGGCGCTCAAAATTTTCCGCCGATTGCGCGTAAGGACTTTACTTTATCGCGCTGGTTCGAATGTAGCAGCCACGGAAATTCCTATTCATGCTGTTCAACTAAAATTTATTCACACTGCTATGAATGAAACCAATACACTGATGAATTTTGCTAAAATTTCGAGGAACCGGGTTTTGGGAGGTTGTTTCTTCAGGAAATAATGTTGTTCTCAAACGAAAATAGAGGCAATTCTAAGGAGAATCTAAGGAGATAGAATAGCAAACAAAAACCATGCTGCTCTAAAACTCATCCATAGAGAATGCAAAAGGTCCCATCTTCTCACAGATAAAAGACATCTAAGAAATTGTATGCATTGTCTTGTCTCCAAAATAGATTCGGAAAAATACCAATTAACTAGTGCCGGCTTTTTGTGCCCACTTCGCCCTATATCTTAACATTTGCTCAATTCGGATCCCAGCTTTTAATGCCCATACACTATCCAAAGATTGGCATGTAGGTCATCGATGCCTTTTCTACCTTTTTCTTGTCCACTGTTTCTAATCAGTTTTCATTCCTGTTTGCTTATACAACAGTTTTAAGCTATGTTTTAATTTTTTGCTGGCGCACCTGCGAGTGCACAAATAAATAAATAAATTTCTTGTTGAATCTCTTTTTTTCTCTTCAGAAAAATTCCTTTTCTCAGAAAAATTCCTCATAAACTCCTTTTCCTGTTTGATATCTCGCTAGAGAGTTCTCTTCGAATCAGATCGATGTCAATGAAGTTGCCTCACTCGTCACGTTTTGTTCCGAGTTAATGTATTAATCTTTGGACCAGCTAACGAATGAAAATAGCGAACGCGTTCACAGCGAAGGATACTTACGGACTAAAAAGCTGTTCTCATCTTGGCTCAAAATAGAAGCCAGGTGTGCATCATTCTCTCTACATACGTCCTGGGCTTCTTGGAAATTGTGATTGCCACAGAATACCTGTGAAGGAGTACCGCATTAGGTTCAAATAGAGCGTCAACACATGCGAACCGCGGAAGCACAGCAACTCACTGCGTAACACTTTCCAAAACCATTTGTCCATGGAGTACATCTCTTAGCTTTCTCCTTTGCTTCGACAAGAGGAAGGAGAACAAGTACAACTGCCGCAAAAATCCACATCTAGAACAAAACAGTGTTAATCCTACGTAGCTCCTAGACTGACCCCATTTTTTCTGTGTGAAGCATTCTCGGACACCATTTAGTGTTCGATGGAAACGAACCAAGCATAGTACATGAGCTAGTTGGTGGTTAGTAGGCGGCTAGTAGTGGGTAGTTCGATGCAGGCATTGGCTCACCGCTTCTGCTCTTAAATCTACAGTCTTGTTGACAGTTTAGACCTTGCAACAAGACTGTAGATCTCTCTCTCTCAGGCTTTTCTTCTTTCTACCTTCTGTATGTTTTGTCACATTGTGAATAATCATAATGCATGGGGGCATAAGCTATTCTCTGCAGTGTTTGCTGGCTTATTTCTCTGCAGTAGTGGAATGTATGTCTTGATGAAACTGAATTTGTTCTAATTTCTGATTAGTAACCGCCCTGGAAACTTGAGAGATAAAAAAGTTCATAAGAAAAATAATAAGAAAAAAAATAAGGGGAAAATTATAAAAAAAAAACTTTCAATGCAGATTTTCGGTGCCATCGTATGCCGCCAATTAAGCTCGCGGTTTCCGCGCAAAACAGCTTCGAAGCTGTATTTCACGACGGTTTTAGGGGAAATAAATAATCGTCCTGTAATAGGGACAAAGAATACGGGATCTATATGAAAGATCCTCAAGATCGGTATTTATAAGAGCCATTCCAAATGTTGCTTGGATGAGAAAACCAAGCGCTGGTTAGGTGTACATTTGGCCTACATCCGGGATTTAGAAATCTTCAGAAATTTCATTCCAATTTTTAGATCACCACTCTATAACCGCTGTCCTTTCTTCCAGACTATAAAATTCTTAAGAGCAAACCTGGTAAAAATTGACTATCGCTGGAACCATGGGTAACCAATGTTTTTTGCTCCCTTATTTATAACAATAAGCCTACATTAGAAACCTGGGGCTCCTTTGGAAAGGGCACACTCCTTGCACTTTAAGAAAAATATAAACAATGAGGCCGTCGTTGAAGATCTGGTGGATTTTAGAGAAAAATTGCAAGAACAGCCCGCTTTTTTTGGAAATCTTATTCAGACCAACTGCTCCAAAGCCAAAACCACCTGAGAGACCGGTATTAATTGGAGGATATTTTCAAACTTTTCTATTCGGTAGGTAGAAGAGAGGAATAAAACGTGATTTTCTGGCGGAGAAATATTCGAGCAAACGTTCTACATTAGAAAAGGATCGGAATTAAAGCGTTGGTTCAAAATATAAATAAGCAAACGTTGTAGAAAAACGTATGCCCGCCCTGTATGAATAAAAAAAATAAGTAGCGAACAAAACGTCGGTTGGATGATGTGGTGGTTATGTTCAAAAAAATGTTCATGAAAGGAAAGGTTGCGAAAGGGGAAGGCTCTAAAACCGAGACGCAACTAACAATTACTGCAATGATAGCTGATAAGTCAAGTGGAATCATTCTGACACTGCTGTGTTCACCCCGAAATGCAAAAGGGCCTTATTGAGACTTGAAAGACTGACCAGTTTAAAACAGTTGAACCAGAAAGTTCTGAATAAGACTACATCGGTATAGCTATGCCAACATTTCTTCAACTTCTATTCGGAACCGAACTTTTAAAATTCCGTGTCTAACTACTCGAACAATCAAATATGATCTTGTCATGGTCTACAAAATTATCTGCATCAAAAATTCTCGTCATGGTCTACAAAATTATGTGCGTCAGAAACTATCTTCAAATAGATACGTCTTATAGGTTATCCCCTCCCTGCACAACCGGGTGGCCCGTTGAAAATAGAATTTTCTACAGCGAAAAACAGCTTATGATCCAACTTTTCTACACAAAGAGCTGGGTCGATTTTTCTGTGGTTCTGGAAAAAATCCATCCTGCCATGTTTCCGAGACAGGTAGATAAGTATCTCAGCGACTCTGCATATTGATTTATCGTATATATTTATGTATGTATTGGGTTGGGCAACAAGTTCGTGCGGCTTTTTTCAACCCATTTTCTTACCAAGATTTGAACCAAGTTTGATTGCGTATTGAAAGTCATAGCTCTTGTTCTCCTCTTTGTAATATTATGATCAATTTCCCCAATCCCTGCTACCTTATTTTCTCTCGCATGAAATGTGACCCTCCGATTGCACGAAAGCGAACATCTCCAACACCTGTAACTGTTCGACTACAATGGTGGAACAAATGCAGCTCAAGCTGCTACGGATGTCAAAAGCGTCTGAACGGAAATCGACAGCGCAAAAGTGGATGTCTGCTTCAGAGAGGTCGATTTTGGGCTGCAGGATGCCACTCGTTCCTGAAGTTATGAGAAACGTATTCGTAGTTTTGCTCACATCAACTCTCGAGTTCGGTGACAGTCGCAACCTCTCGTTTTGTCCACCTTGTTAGGCATTTTACAGAGTTCCATTCAAGAGTTGCAAATGACCCACGAGTCTTTCCAAACAGTGTGGCTTCCCATGAAGATGGAACTGACGAGATTGGTTGCTTTTGGTAGAACTATTAGAGAAAGAAAGGAGAGTTATAAACACTTTGTCCCGACTGATATTCTTTGAGGAAAACATTGTTATTAACTCCCGTGGAAAACCGCACGTTCTTATTGTCGAATCCTATGGCATACTACACAGCGACGGTGTTGCTGCGACCGTTCAACACCACTGGATTTCGACCAACTAATCCTATGCCAGCATTCTATTCCACGTTAATCGTGTGATAAGATATGAGAACTCGTAACACTTTGTTCTAATCATTTTCATTCACTTTTCTAACAGCGATGGTCTCGCTGTTAAGTATGTCATAGGCACAGTATATACTTTTCATGACTAAATTATCGTATATATGCATTGTGCTAGCATTACTGAATCACTTCCGCCTCCAAACGATTACTTATTGTCAGCGCTTCGATGTATTTTTGAGCTCTGTACTTGTATTCTTCTCTGTATCTATAAATTAGTGTGATATAGCCACGTTCAAAAAAAATAAGTGTTTAGGTCGCAGACAGCCATACGCCTTTGCTTTCAGATCAGTCACAGCTGCAGTCGGATGAAGGGAATCTGTGAAAGGGGAGACAACAGAATGGTAAAGTTGTGCTAAAAGCTTTTTCTTTTGTAGCCCGTGATGAAACCTCATATGTAGACAGAATACATTAACATACTTCTCAGTGACATAAATGTTGAGAAAGAAGATGCGACGTTATCGCATATTCATAAGTCTTCACACAATAGTTCAGCACAAGCGATGTCATTGTGACTGATGCAAAAGCGTCGACATGATCGTGAACATGAACGCTTGCAAATAAATAACTTCACAGCTTTTCCATTCCTCTCCTTTAAAACCTCATAAACCGCTCGTCAAAGATGAGCCCTATGTTTCATGCTTTCTTTGAACACCTTGCTTCGTTTCTGTCAGGCAAGCGCATATTCTGATCGAATTCTCATCTTGGACCGTTCAGAATTGCACTACAATGTGTACGCAAGTTTTCTCATATGAAATATAATCCTTCTCTTGTTGTCTTCACTCTTTGTAGTCTGACCCAGCCATGTTCAGATTTTGCGTAGAGCAGGCATCGTCGTTATTATTGTGATGACACTATCAAAGAGCCAGTATGTTATAGCATTCACCTCTGATTGCAAATAAATATTTTCCTCCTCCTGTACCTATGCATACAACGGCTTTGGAAGCGGTAAATCTCGAACATGTGATTCCCTGTGAATTACACGACCGGTGTACAGAAGAATGGCTGAAATTTAACCTATTCCCTCCGTTCCTCAAGCGTTGAGCAACGGTTTGAACGGGTCGAACTTCGATTCAGTACAACAACATAATATTACATCAAATCTATCGGGTATTTCAATGTTTTCATGGTATCAGCAGATGTAAGAGGAATAAAGTGTCAAGTTATTCGATTGGCTCGACATCGATTCAAATGTTCGTTGTTCAGAGCTCTACTTTCGTTTTTATTCGTATTTTAATTACAGGAACACTCGCCAGCTCATTTTTGCAATTTGCGAACAGGGAACGGGCATTGTCATGTAGGAAATACACTAATCATAAGCTGTAGCTGTGGCTTAAAGAATGCGCCCGTGACTCTGCCGGCAATTACGGCTGCGACGCTTTGTCGGCCGGCTGATTAACTAGTTTGATAGGAGGACGCAGCATGATGCGTGTGGTAAGTTACGATAACGATAAAGTGGTTGGCATTCATCAATCCCGGTTTGTGATATGCGTCAATTCACTTCATCTGAGCATCGTAGAGGCAGTGAATGCGTATGTGCCCTGCACAGTGACTTGCGTGGGGCATCCGATGTACGAGGTCAGTGCTTCATCCTACAAGACTGCTCTGGTACCAATTTACCGACCGCTGGAGGATGGAAGGCTTGGTTGGCTTCGGGAGGGATCAAACCATCGTAGGAGCAAACAAACAGCTGGACTCTTACCACTGCCTCATGCGAGCCCATACACGTGTGGTGGAAGATTTTATTGAGGGAGAGTAGAAAAGCAACAGAATTGAAAGATTAACAGCAAATTTGATCAGTGACATGTTGAAGACGGAACTTTTCATTGTAACTTAACTTGGGATCGGGCTACTCGGCCAAAGTTTTAGGGTATGATGAGGGTCGAAGTAGTCTTTCTTTTCGCTGCATATCATTGACGCAGACTGATTTCAAATAGAACTATGGTGTTCCAAGTCCAAATTCACCACTTTCATCAACACAATGGTTCCTCCTTTGTGTCGCCTCATTTCGAATCGCAGAGGAGTTATCCTAATTCTTATTTCGAGTGATTAATCTGCTGCAGCATTCGTGTTCTGTAGCTCTTCTCTTTATACAAAAAGTGGGATTACCAAAAAGCCCAAAAAAGAAGAAAACAGAGTATTCGATAATGTCGAACAGAAGAAAGCCGTTCCGCCGGAGGATATGCCTGTGATATTCACTACTAATGACTATTCTGACCTCGAAGTAGGAACTGTAACGCTGTCGATATTCCTTAGATAGAATAAAAAAAAGGATTTTTTCATAAATTCGACCACTTACTTCGAACCTCGCACTTGAGCAGCAAAGGGAAGTGCAGGAATGACATGTGGCGGAGAAAATTGCCAATTATGTGCCTAATCTGTATCAACTCTTCATTTTTCTCCAGAGTTGGTATGGAAGATATTGGACGAGATCAAAGGAAGCCGAGGAAATTGATATTCAGGCTCAGTAAAGTCAATAGAATTGAGTTTCTTTCGAAATAAGCTGTTGTTAGGAAGCACCCTTATAGCTGCAAAACATGTCCAAATTTCATCTAGACAGCTCAATCCTGAGGTGAAATATAACAAAAAATCATCTTATCGAAATGGCGCTGATCGTATCTTTTTCGCAGCTACTGTATATATTAGGGAAATGTGAAATTGGATTGAACCAACTGGTCGCCCGAGATTACCAAAATAGCCGCAATGAGATACAGAACCGATCTGGCTCTAGCAGCGGTGCTGTACAGCGATTCTTTAGAGAGGAAACATTTACGCTCACATTCAACTTTTTCTTGCGAATTTTGAAAATCCGGAGATGAGTCACATTAAGTCGAGGGAGTCACACTGTTACCTGGCAGAGTCACATCGCCGAGACTAAAGTTCACTCCTAATTCTTATTCTTCCGCGTTTGTCCCGTTTGGAGGCAGGGTCCGCTCTACTGATCCCTTAACGCTATTTTGCCCTGTAGTGCACCTGGTCAGGGTGTAACACCGTCTGATTGAATGTACAAACAGACCGGCAGGGTGATTGCTTCTATGATGAATGGGATGAATAGAGGATCGTAGAGAGGAGTGGTGTCACAAATACAGATCGACAGAATTCACGCGCGTAGCATGCTAAACCTAAACGATCATCACCCCAGTGGGCCGATCCCCCGGAATTCCCCCAATTCTGGACGGCGCCGCACCTCCTCATGCAGTGGTTGTTCCTTCCGCAGACACGTTAGTGCGACTGTGCGCTGACACACCATCCTCCTTCGGTGGACCCGTTGCACTACAACAGAACTCTGCTCTCCTCCCTACCCGACTCCACCACATCACATCCGTCGCTAGCCTTTTTATATGATCATGGAATCACCACACAATCACAGTCACAGATCAATTGTAGGATTTTGTGACACACACATTCACTGACATACAGACTAAGCACTTCATTATAACTCATGACATGAAGCTGGAGCAACATTGGATTTTCCTGTAAACACAACGAAAAATGACTCCTAGCATAGAATGCTTCACAAGGTCAAACGGCAAATTGCACAAAAGCGGATATTCAAACGGAATAATCTCCCACATGTATGTATGTCAGGAAAGGCAGTTT
>KN731259.1:0-12614 GCA_000816745.1 Ancylostoma duodenale | reverse complement strand
AAGCTCGAGCAGCAAGTTGCTGTCTTTGTCCCGTCATGCTGCCTGAGAGCGAGTCTGGCCGTCTGCTGCCACGGACGGGAACGTTTCCGAACATAATTAGCGCTAAAAATTTACATTAGGGGTTATATGATGTGGTGAGTACGAGTTTCGTACCCACGACATCATCTCTTAATTTTCTAAAATTTTAATTGCATTGCTCTTTTTCCAGAAAGCTGTGTTTTCCCTTATTTTGACCTCTAGTGCATACGATGTTAAGACAGTATTTTTGCCAACTGGCTTCTGGAAAACAAGCTGAAAAAACACGGCAGTTAATTCGAATACAAATATTCTCTGAGATGACCTCTCCTGTTATTTCTGTTTATCTACTTGCATTACATTTTATCACAGTTTCTCTTGAACTGATTGGAAGCGCTCTTTCGCCATCCTGAGTACGACTCGTGCTATTGGTAACACCCAACGACGTCGTCGTATGGTCATGCCATCTTGTTTCATAGAGTTCCTCAGGAGGAACTTGATAACCCTCGCGTAGTCGAGGTCGCGTAGACACATTGACGCTTTAAAATAGTAGCTTTTAAAATATTGGATAATATTACTCTCAAAATATCATCAAATCAACAGATATTTCCATCTTCATTAAGGAATCTGATCGCGATAATTCTTCAAAGAATTACAAACTTATACTCGAAAAAATCATATGACCACATAGTCTCGATGCCTATATAGTCTCGTCAGAAGTGTTCCACTTCACAGCAAAGAGCATTGTACATATATATGTGTAATAGCAAACTCCGATCTCAAGCTGTTTTTTCAACTCGAAGTATCTATACTTCTGGGCTTTAATGCTAACATTTAATGACTAAAATGCATTCAGCAATCCTGGCAAAAGTATGGCAGTTATAGTGTGATCCTCATGGTGTTTACAGGTGATCCTCGAAGAGTTCCGTTTTTTTTTTCAATCTTTTGGGACAACTTTAAAGAGTAATAATGTCCTACTTGTTACTTAGTATTTTCTTTGTTGTTATGATTCTCACCTACAATGTTATAAAATACGCATTACAAATATATGCAGAAAAATGATATGTTCCACTATAGCTTACCACAATTCATCCTGTTCCTGCGAATCCTTCGCTTTCTCGGATAATTTAGATAAACATGAGTGCAATTCGGATCAAGCATTGGGTTATTCTCTATACGAGCAGATCCACCAATAATAGGCAGGGCGCCGTTCATCGTTTCAAGTTTTGAATTGTTCACTATGACGAGCTTGTACTCTAGAAATGCAGAGTATAAGTTAATATAATAATGAGAAATAGATATGAAATAGAACTGCAAACATATGTATGTTGCATGAATCCGACGTCAACAAAAACAAACATGATTATTATAACATTTGGTTAGTTGTAATAAAAGACATTACAATACGACTATTGTTACATCATATGAGTGTGCGAAGGAACACGAATTAAGTTTAGGGGCGAGGTGGATTTCTAAAATGGGAAGTGCGATGAAATAAGTTGGATTATGAGTTTTGTAAGAGTTATTCGGCAGATGAGCTCAATGCACAACCACTGCAATCAGAGATGAGATATGCCGATTACACGGAACCAATACCGCAAATATTTGGTAACAGCGAGGCGACTGGAGTGAGGGCCCACTAAGAAAAGTTTTTCCATCTACACTTGCTCTGATGAGCAGTGTTAAAATACAATTGTCGGTACGCTACATCCTGAGTACGCGTTATTCTCACCAATCGTGCATCTCTCACTTTTCTCTGTGTGGCAAACTTCTGGAAATCTTCCCCATCCTCCTTTGTTTCTGCTTCTTTCCCTCTGTTACAGTGCTCCATTTCCAGTAGCATTTTTCACGCTGCGCTTTTCATGGCCTTTCTCTCGCAATACGACTCTTCCTGGATTTCCCACTCTTTCCAATGTTTCGTGCCCAAATATTCCCGGAATGACATCTCACCTAGAGTGTCCCATTTCATGTGGTTTGGTTTGTGGCTAACTTAGGAGCGCTGGATTCTGTTTGTTGACATGTGGGTAATGTTATACTCTGCGGAATTTAAGTTCTGGCGAAGGTATTCTGTACATGCAGAGAACAAAACAAGTCAAAATGTGAACAGTGAACCTCAAAGGATCAAGAATAGTTCACTGAAGATGAAGTATCCTTCATAGTCCTCGTCCGGACACGTTCTCATAAATGTGCGCTGGGAACGAAGTCCGAACAGCGTAATGCGTCGAATAGAAACCCTGACAGCTTCTGCTCGGCAATAGCTGTCATCTTCCCCTCAACTGCTGCCATCCTTCAGCATTTGCTACTCAAGGGAAGAAATCCTACGCAACAAAAGAGGAAAGGGTAGTGGCAACTGGATGAGTTGCTGCTGGAGTTTCTACTCGACATGTTACGCTCCTCGGGCTGCTTTTCTAGCGCACATTTTCAAGAGTGTGAGATTATCCTTATGCAACGTTCATGGCAAGAATTACTAGTGCCGCTCTTAAATGTTTTCGTTGAACCTGTACGTACGCCGATGAGCAAAAGTGGTAGGTAATGGTGCCTTTTTGTACTCCGTAGGAAGGAAGATTGTGGCGTGCTGTGCGACTGTTGCTTTTGAACATCTATTCTGACCTCTCAACGCAATAAGGTCTTTGCTTATTCCCTCCGATATCCTCGCAAGAGGACGCAAATATGAACGTGAAAGGATGTTCTTATTCACTTAAACCCATAAAAATTTTTCTAGCGACTCCCGCGAAACTAGACAATGCCCCTTTTCCCAGATGCCTTCGAATTATATCTGGCCAGCACTTGAAAAGTTTGGTTGGGTCGTATTTCAAGGCTTATAAGAGTCCGAAAAACGTCTTCAGTACTGGATTCGTAATCAGGTCAGGGAGGGGGGGGGGGGGGGCAGTAGACTAGCAAGCTCCGAACCTTTGTTCCCTTTTTCAAATCTTAACTGCTGAATTGGCCTTACCATTGTTGCGGTTTTTCTGCTCTTGAGAGGTTCTTCTCAAGAGATAGATTGAAGTTCCTACAGACACTACATAGAAAGTTCTTGCTTTTATCTCATATTTCTATGGTTCAGTGAAGATTTTTCAGACTCTTCTCATTCTGTTCTCCTATACTGCAACATCTTCTCCCACAACTCAATCATCCTACAAGTAGTCTCGCCTGTTCTGTTGGGGAGGCGGACCCCAGAGTAATCCAGCAGTCCAACTCACTCCTAACCTTTGAAAATTGTGGTTGAACATGAAACAAACCATCTGTATCCCTTGCTACATTAGACTCACCAGACGGATCCTCTTTGCTTGATACACCATACAAGCCAATCAAGAAGCTGAGATTGGTAAAAGCTGTGTTCACTACTGTCAGATTGCCTGTAACGAACATGACTTGCCCCAAAACATCTGTTAGTTGTTGATGTGTCAAATCTGTGGTGTCATCTGAAAATGTGTTCAAATGTTGCATGAGTTAGCTATTGAATATATACTTGATAATAAGATAGAACCGGGTTTCTATGTAACTAACCAATGCGAACTGATCCAATAATTGTGTCGCAGAATCCAGTTTCTGGAACGAAACTGGAGATTGTCGATGAGTTGACGACATAATCATTGAACATGCATTCTCCTGATAAAATATAATATGTCCTCGTGATCGGAAGTTTTATCAAATTTCTCACTTACTTGAGAGTTCTTGACCTCGTACCCGCACATTCAGTAATAATGCAGTAACAAAAAGTACTTCAACAAGACCTATGCATCTTACTTTGGAATAGCATTTCTTTGTCCGATGCATTAAAAAACAGTGTCAGAATAAGTAAGTGAGAGAGACTGTGAAGGGCTATGGAAAAGCTGAACACGAACCCTGTAATTGGGTTTGGGTCCGCTGCGGAATAGAACGTAAGGTGGGAGATTAAATTAACAACAAGATGTCAAAGAATTAGAAGAACTTCCGGATATATCTTCTCCGCAGATAGGCTATTGAGACTCAAGAAAAGGGAGTAAAACCTCAATAGACTCGTGCGTCCGTATACTCTGTTAACAAGTACGCTGTGAGATTGCTTGTGTATTGCCAATCATTTGCGAAACATTCAGTAAATCATGGCGATAAATTAATAAAGTCCAATATTCTCCACGTTTTTCTGCCCTTCGAGTCGTTCCTAGCTTGCAATATAGCAAAATGAAAGCCGGCGGGAGATTTGAAATATTCTGCCGCACATAACTTTGCAGGCTTCCTTTGAAGACGGATTTCCCGACTCCCTAATGAAACCACTAATCTTCTAATTCCAACATATATGAGGGCCAAACAGGAAGGACCCTCCAGCACGTCTTATTTGTGAGCTGTGTGAGGTGCGACTTAGTACTTAATTTGGTCGAAGAGGGGAGAAGTACGCAACAGAAATACAATGTTCAAACGCTATTTGGTGTCTGCACAGATCTGACACCAGTCGGTTGATGTGCTGCTTGTATTGAAGTGTGGCGTTCAATAAACTTTGCACCAGACGTTTCCGTTGTATTTGTTCGTATCTGTGTGCATCTGGTGGGTGCAAAGAGAGGCAAGGACCAGAATCACCAGAACGGCTGGTGTAGTAATCATTTGGGTTCTTTAGAATTTAGTCTCAACGCCTCTGGGCTGGAGTATGTCGATCCATTTGGTTCGATAACATCTTTTTATTATATTACCTTCGATTCCACTGGTGACAAAATTTACGTTGTTTTTAGTCTGATCTAGACATTGTGTTATACTTCCAATTTTTTCTTCTCTTGAGCGCTAAGAAATTTTATAGCGCTCTCATCGCTGCCTTCCATGTAAACTATGGGAGCTATGAAAGCGGAATTCTGAAGAAAGACAACTTCAAATATTTGAAATTATTGATTTATTCAAGGCGAATCTCAACCAATTTTTGAACGAATCTGAAAGTGGACTAATCTCGAATAATCGAACATCAAATAAATTCGAAATTGTGCCTGATGAAATATCCCTACAAACTCTAAAATAGACTTCTTCAAGCCATAGAATTTTGAATGAATTCGATGATTGCAATTTTTTTTTGCATAATGCGAATATCTGGTTATTCGAAATGATAATGTTTATCCGGATTTTATCGAATATGTTTTTCTAATTGAAGTATAGCGTTGAGAATCGATGAATGTGTTGTCATATGTACTATATGTTGCAGTTGGCCGCATGTTTTACTAAATGTTAATGTGAACACTCAGGAAGTCTTTTATTACTAGGCAATTTCTCAATTCAACAAGTACCAAAGTACGTAGTACAAGCAAAATTCGTTATGAGGAACTTAAGCACTATAAATATTCCACAGGAAGCTCAAAAGCATAAAAACTCATGTCTTTCAAGAAGTGCGAGTGTTGACGAGGAAGCAAAGAGTGGACTTGTGGACCGATAAACAAGTTAAAGTCAAAGGAAACCTAATAATTCGAGCAACAGCAACAGCAGACAAAATTTCCATTACAGAGCTATGAAGAGCATTAGAATGAAGACATATTTAGAGATAGAGCCGCTCGAGTCCGTCTTGCTACCTGAAATATGGCTGCAGAACAAAAACATAGAGTTAGAACTGCTACTGAACACAACCAAGACGGAATATAGATTCATAGCCATTTGTTCTGCAATCAGAAAATACACTTCAACATTTGATTACTCGTTAATGGGTATTCCACAATTGCTTATGGGTTACAAGAGCACCTATGAAAGAATAGAACAATTTTAAGCCTTTTCTATATGTACACATAAACTGATCAAATTTCTGAAGAAAATGACAGCGATAATCGCAGATTTGCCTGATTAGCAGAACAAAATTTACTATTTGTAAAGAGTGCTTCTGTGCTACTGGACATTGATGATACAGAATGGCTTGATGACTGCTGTCGAAAATTCAAAGTGAAAGATTCAAATCAGCATCAGATACACCTAATGTGCTCATTAGGTGGAAGACCTTCTGCACTTTTGAAATTCTCTATCAGTTTTGTGTCCAACCTCTTTAACACTGTTTCATGCAAGTGGATTCGAAAAGCTATCCAGAAGCATTAGTGTTGTGCGCTAGAGGGAGCCCCGACATTTGATGAAACTGAAGAAATTTCTTAAAATTTCTCGAAAAATTAAGGATGGACATAAATTTAGATGAATGAACGAATCATGTCATATTAACTAGTTTTTCTTGATGACGGGAGTATGCGAAATATGTATACCCGTGTTGTCTCAAAAAATCCACCTACCTTGACAGTTGTCCTTATTCCCTTGAAAGTTGATCCGACCACGTGTTGTTATGTTAAATGATGCACAATCTTCTTTCAGAATCGAAAGAATCGGGTTCTCTGCTACACGAGAGGGAAGATTGCTGAAGTTGTTCTATTACCACGATGATTGCCATTCCATAGATTGTCCCTGTTTTTCGAAGTGTTTTCGAAAATCAGAAGCGCTCTAATAGCACTCAAACCAATAGTAGCAATGGGAGAATATTTGATGTTAGGGTGGTGTTTGTGGTGCTTTTTCGCCTCATCAGCTCTGCTAGAGGCTAATCTAATGAGCTAAAAACAAAAAAATCGTATTGACTGATCTTTAGTAACTTACTCTTATGATTATTGAAATTTTTCAGAGCAACATCTCCTTAATAACATTATTATTATTTTCAGATCACCACACTCCGATCAAGAATCACTCACTCACCCCATCATGAGGTGCATTCCACTGAGATAGGCGTGCTTCAAATTTGCGTTCGACTCGATCACCAGTGCTGCTTGGTTTTCTAAAAGAATTTCATTATTAAAAGCAACATGATTGATTAATACTCGGTATTTAACGTTGTCATTAACGTCAAGCCTTGAAGGAATAGTTTCAAAAACTGTGCCCAGTGTTGACAGAGGAGAAAACTAGGATTTTGAGTTGGTGGAGAGTTCGGAATATCTCTTCCCCTTTTTCCTGTGATACCTATGAGATTCCACAGTGAGAAACTCACCCGCAAAATTGAAGATCAGACTGAGTTGCCACAACGGTGAAACACTTCCTAGAGACGAATTACGAATAGTTAAACCACCATATATCGTAGTCACGTTATAGAGCTTCCACAGGTCCTCCGTTCTTGACTGATCGTCTATGATAATATGGCCCACGAGCATATGACAATCATCAGGCACGACGCTCAGACCGGTCGAATTGCCTATGCGGCACACGCGATCTTCAATCTCCTCAAGTTCAACTTCTGTAAAATGACTATGGGTGTTGATTCCCCTTAGTTCCACGACAGCACACCTCCATTGAGCTGTTCTCTCCTCCTATACGGTCACGATATTTGATGCAGGCTCTGCTGTACCGCTAGCATAGATCTGTGCCAATACAACTTACCTTAGAGGTAAACATTTTCATGGATGTTCTCTTTAGCACATTGTGGACCGAGTCCGTTTTTGCATGGTGAGCGCAGGTAGCCAAGGACATTTTTTGATAACAGACCATGGTGACCACCTAGCCAAAGTGGATCGAGTGTTGAACATGAGAAGTGCATTTTGCGTGCTGCGCCATGTGCACCACGCGGCGGTAAACTCGTGATACACTGTGTGCATCACATTGTCCGCAATGTGTCATGGAACGGAAAACAGGGAGAATTATATATGGTCCGCAGCATTCTTACCTTCACAAATCTTCCCATCAAACACATCGATTTTCCATCCACTGAGAAGAGCACCCACCTCGCGTGTCCTGTAGCACAGGCTTGGATTTCCAGTTATTCGTATTGTAGCCGAGGTGAGGTACTAAAATAATGACTCTACATCAAAGCAGAGGGTACTTCTAACTCTCCGCTACGAGATCAAACAGTTTCACCCTTTGACCTGCGGCAAGAAATGGAAGAGAAGAATATTTAGGTATTGGCAGCGTTTTCTGCTGCCCTAGACTTTATATTGTTTGTCTCCGATTATCATCGATCTCTTTTGATTCTAAAACTTATTGCATCTAACTTCTGCGCAGTAGAAAAACGGGCTCTCACTTGGCATTATCAGATCATCTTGTGCACTATTTCACTGTTGAATTTCCATTAGGTGGAATGATGAATTGTGCAGTCTACATTGAAATAATTGACGATGGCGCACCGTCTTATACCTCATAACGGATAACGTAAATTTAACGGAAGATCGCGTAATCTGATGATGGCAAATCGATAGCAACGACCTGGTATGAGAACGCCTGCGCACATACAGTGGATCTATTGAACTCTTGAGACGATACAGTTCTGCTGCTTGCGCGCTGAGCTGTAGCGCGATGCTTACTCCGAGTTGGATGGCATGTACTCGACACTCTCACATGGAGCATGTTCTTACTCTTACATAAATTACTCTCATTTAAGATTACGTATTCTATAGCAAAAAGCTCATTACGGTCATCTTTCTTTACACAAAGGGCAGCATCTGCTTTTCTGAAATTTTCCAAGAAATGTATCCTGCCATGTTCCCTATCGCAGTACAAAAGACTCGTCGACAAGTTCCTGAAAGAGGCAGCTTATTAGTTTGCCATTCCTGAACCTTGTTGAACTGTATTCGTTTCTCTGCAGATTTGTCTATTGTAGATTCAAGAGTGTTTCGCACTATGTTCATGCTTTTTTTTCTACTGTGAATTGTCATTCAGCGTGGTATTCTCACGTACAAATAAATAAATTAAATAAATAAATAAATAAATAAATAAATAAATAAATAAATAAATAAATAAATAAATAAATAAATAAATAAAACAATTTATGCCTATGGCAGCAGCTATCCAACAACTGCCGCTATTCTTAGCTGATACTCACCTATCCCTGTAACTATATTCACTCAGCTGATAGGATACCTCCGCAAGATCAGTATATAATAGTTTCCCACCATCGAAGAATTCTGTTTTGCTTTTATTTCTGATTTTTTTCTGATCAGTTCCTGTAGTTCATCATTCGTGAATATGTCAAATGTGAGCGACGTCGTAGAAATCCGGGAACAGCTATTGGTTTTGAAAACCTCTGATTTAATCCGTAATGGCGCGCGATGTCTACTCCTTTAACACGTTTGCGACACAAGCGCTTTTGCGTACGTGGGACCCGTGCTTGACCGGTCGGTAGCATTTTTCCTTCCCATCTAAAAACCAGCATTTTTTCGTTAGAGTTATCTTTTCTTTCGTAGTCCTCGAAGGTTCCTTCCATTTCAGTTGTCTACTGATTTGTCGTTGTTAGATTTTTTTGAAGTTTATTGTTCTCCTAGCTGCTCTAGTACGAAAAATCTGATGAGAAAGTTTTAGAGAAGTTCTGCTTTGCCCACTATGTGTGTGATGTTCTAGCATCTCTGTTACTACGCTACTACGAAAGAATCAGCTAACTGTGTACATTCGACAAAAATATGACACTAAATGGGTAGTGTACGACCGCTCGTGCACGCGGTCACGAACGTGTTAAGTATGCCCTGTAGGCATCACGCGTGCACCGTCACCAAATTATTTCGACACACTATCGGTGAAGTCCCCCTGTATGTGTGGATTAACTTACATTTAATCACAAACTCCGGAAGAAACCATAGTTGATGTTCATTTTTGAACTTTTTTTGACAACTTCAAAACTTATGTTACAGCCTAATAATTACAGGGAAGGTAATATGTACCTGGAAGCCCTGCCAAGATAGCCGCTGCAGTACGTTGTTGCCTTCTATTCGTATAAATCTTTCCACAGGAACTCCTAGAACTATTAAAATTCTTCCGAGTTCATAACGATAAGACGTGTGTGTGCTGGCTATCACAGTACTCACCAGGTTTATCGTTGAACACTTCAATGCTACGGATATTCCTAAGAAAGCTTAGGTCCGTGTAGTTAGTGTCGACAATGGATAATTCGCCTGTCAAGCGTTTTGCTTTGGCGAATTTTCTATTTAGGATCTCCCAGGAGGGCGAATTTGCACCGTTAATAATAAAGTGACCCAAGATCAGATCACAATTATCATCGAGTTCTTGTATACTGGCATCTGTTAGAGGGCCATCCAACTCACAGCCTAGAAGTTGCGTATACTACTTACGAAGTAGTAACCTGTACTACATTCTCATACCACAGTTTAGCTTGTTCTTACGAATCCTTCGTCCTGTTGAGTAGTAGAGAAAGAGATGAGTACAGTTCGGATCAAGCAATGGATTATTCTCTATGCGGGACTCTGGATTATCATTAAGCAGCGCCCCATTCATCGTTTCGAGTTTTGAGTTGTTCGCTATTACGAGATTATACTCTGTAAATAGAAAGTAGCAGCACATGAGATGTTGCTAGTGAAATCAACAACCTTGATCCGTGAGTACGTTTATTTCAAAGGACAATTACCTTCTTTCGCGAAGGCTGCTGGCAAACTCCAGTTGAAGCATAGCACCCTGTTTTGCTAGTGAAAAGAGAAAACGGCCCCAGAGAGGGCGTGTGTTTGGGCTCAGCCAAAAAAGGGGCGTAACTGACGATTTCCCGCTAGTACGCACGCAGCGCACCGCGGCTAGGTGACAGCAAGGATGGCTCACGCAGAGGGGTTCTCAAAATGTAATTCTTAAAACTCTCCAAAAATTTACCGTAGAGGGCTGCTTGCTGTGCTCATCGCGGAATCGGTGTCCATGTTGGCAAATGACGCCATTTTCATCCCCTTGGAAACCTGATCTTCGTTTTCAGCATGTGAAGTAATCCCGCTGCACAATTTTTCGAAGGATTCTAAGACATCTCTGCAAAGGTGTTTGGTCCCGATTCGGAGCCGTATTACTTCCCTTTGATTTACTAAAAGTTTGCAAACCTTTCTCTTTCGATTCGATACTTTAGGTGACAGTTTTATTTTGAATGCTCCGTAGCGGTAATTCATCGATGTTAGTTAGTAAAAGTAGTCGAAACGCTCAATAGTCACATCCTCTTATATGAGCCGGTGTAGCTGTCAGCAGAAGCACCGTAACACCTGTATATCCATAGCGCATCATTGGCCACGAACCTTTTCTGGCTGAGCCCGAACACCCCGCCGCCGGTTCCGGTACCCATCAATTTGGAGCTGGACGTCTCCGAGGAGAGACCAACCGATAACCAATACATTTGAAAATCGACAGAAATTGACGCAGGATGCTAAGCTCCATGTGGAGTACACCGCATTAAACCTCGCCCAATCCATCCATGCGCCTTTGTTCTTATATTTGGAAATGGTGCTGAATATGAAACCAACCATCATCATTGCTCCTTCCTGTTACAGTACTCAAGTCACGAAAGAAGCTTAGGTTGGTAAAGAGAGTGTTTACCACAACAACATTGCCCGAAACAGACGTCACTCGTTCCAGAGCATCAGTTAGCTGCTGGTGTGTTAGATTTGTTGTCTCATCTAAAAGGACTTCCCGTTTAGAATTCACTACAAATTCAAACGTGATCTCGAATAAGCTCTTTGTGATTCTATTCAAGCAATTCTCCTCAGAACCAACCAATACGAATTGAGCCAGTCACTTTTTCGCAGAACCCAGTTTCAGGTAATAAACTTTTAATTGTCGTGGAGTTTACGATGTAGCCGTCAAAAGCGCAGGAAATTCCTGAACATCTGAGTTGCTGGTAAGAAGTGTTGTTAGTTTACATTATATTTGCTTACCTTGTGGTCCTTCACAGTCTACCCGTTTTTCCAGTAATAATATTGCAACGATAATTACAGCGTTAAGTCTCATCGTAGCTTCGGATCCCTCTGGCTTTGTTGTATACATCGCGAAAAATAGTAGTCGCAAGAGATAAATTTGGAAAGACTCAAATGCTAAGGGCAAGCTAGAGCTGAATCTGATTTTAATAGTTGTATTTCGAGAAACATATTGTGAGACAAACTAAATAGCGTATGACTTAACCTCAAAATGATGGAAACGTTAAGGTCGACACGAATAATCTGCCAGGAGACTCGCAACAAGATATTCTATTCGTGCTGAAGGAAAAGAAATCATGTCAAAGTAGGGTTTCGCCTGCGCTTTCTACATTAATGAGCGTGCAAGAGGTAAACGAATAAACGGCTTTCAATTACCAGCGAAATAGTGCGCAGATCAAAAAGTGACAAAGGATCAGAAGTCCTTTGCAGTTACGGAACGCTAATTTCTATAACTTCTCATAGCAACGTGTTCGGCTCCGTGCATATCGCTTTTCTCCAACATTTGCTTTGTAAATATTCTACAATAAAATAATCTAAATTCCTTCCTTCGTTGTGTTTTTCTGCTCTTCTCACGCGTTTCGTTTCTTTGTAGCAAGATTGGGATAGCAGGTTGGAATATATACAATTCGCCTCAATCATAATCATTTTTAACCATTTTCAGGGGGAATTTCCAAGCAGACATGAATTTCTTATTTCCACAGCATACTCTCTAACGAAAGCCTACCATCAATTCAAGACGTTGAAGAAAGTTGGTACACTGTGCACAAGAAGTGGGTAGCGCGTGCACCTAAAAGAATTCTGATCCAGCAGTGAACTCCTCAGATTAGTTTTACAAATTCATCACTCGGAGTCTAGCGATCAAGCTGATTGTATGTAAATGCTAGCGCTCAGAAGGTCTTCCCTCAATTTTCCACAGCTCCATCCGTAATTGAAATATAGTGGAAAACTTCGTCTTAAACACCTGCTATGAAGTTT
>KN731257.1:1833-12717 GCA_000816745.1 Ancylostoma duodenale | reverse complement strand
AACAATTTTCCGAATTTATGAAAATTCTTAATTCACATTCACATGAGAGCCCATTCCAATCAAGGTGTATCCGTGCTTGTAACACCGCAGACGTCGCGAGAACTGGTTATCATGAATTTTCCTATGTTGAACGACACGAGTATACCTCCTTTAATGGATTCGTTTTGACAGTGCCTTGTCCACGACAGCGGCTCTCTTGGCATTGCAACACGCAGCACGGTCGATGAAACAGTTAACCCACGGTCGATCCCAGAATCTTTGAAGAGTTTTATCGCTTATTTCCTCCTATGTCGTTTTTAGTTCTGCGAACAAAGAATGGAACGCACGATAAAACTCGTCAAGGAAGCCGGATCGATCGTGGGTCAACGGTCTGACCGACGGCGCTGTGTGGGTCCAATGCCAGGAGAGCTGTTGTCGCAGACAACATACTGTCAAAGCGAATCCACTGTACACGGGACGAACAACGTCAAGCAACAGTTTAGGCCAATGAAAGAGATATCGTTGGAGTGTATGTAGGCACTGCACACTCTGCGTCTTGAATCAGGAAAATCAGGGAAATTTGAAGATTTGCAGCTATCTGGAGCAATGAATTGAAGAACCGCGCGAATTGTTATGGCTGTAGAAACTCCATAGTAATCATAGCAATTCTAAAGGTCTTCACTGAAACTTCGTTGAACACTTCATTATTTGTAAACCTGTTCAGACAGATGAAAACCCATTAATACAAACTAACTAAAAGCAGCGCAAATACATACATAAAACGTCGAGATCTTATAATGTACATCTTTAGCGACACATCTTACTGTTTTAAAGGAGAACAAACACAGAATGAAGAAAAAATAAAATTATAACAAACAAATTCAACGCATCCACCTTTGACACCTCGTATCCATGTGGACATCACGACAAGCGATGGAACAATAAGGGGTCCCGCATCTCATACAGGAATAGATTCCAACATCACCACATGGAGCACAAAACTTCCTTCCTTTCACTTTTGGTGCAGGAGCTGTTGCCTTGAAAAAGGCCCGATATAGCCGTTTGTTCTTGCGGTATTTTTGATTCGCTTCGTCAAGGGCGGAAATAAAGTTTCGAAAACGTCGAGCGCGGAACTTGCGCTTTCTCTTCGCAGGATTAGCCCCCGGTGTTGCTGAGCTAGGGCGCTTACGGCTTCCCTTTTTCTTCGGACCACCAATCATTTCGTCCTCGAAATTGGGAAGATCCTTCCGCCAGACGATATTTGCGTGAGGATCCTCATGAGCATTATCTTGTTCGAGAGAAGCAAGTTTCTGATTAGTAAGGGAAGACCGTTCGGCTCCATCAAGCACGCGAGCGGCTTCCTTGGCTGCGAACCTCGCTGAGTGTCGCAACTTGGTGGTGCGCACCACGGGACGACGGAACATCACCTGAAATCAGCAGCATAGAAGATTTGAATTTTACACATTACATAGAGGTTTAAGAAAGATAGCGAGACATAATGGCTATTCTGTTATTTCACACTATTTTGCTAGGCATAACTTGTGCTAATTACGCATTATCGGATTCCGTCTTCAAAGAGGATTTGCACAGCACCTTAGCGGATCACATGAGACTTGACCTATTTGCCTTACGAAGCTTTTCTGTAATTATCTACATTGATCAATGATACAGCGCGCTCAATTACACTATTACCTTTATTTATAATGGACAATGCAGTGTTCTCTTAAACAATCTGAAGAGAACTAGACAGTTTGAACTTGGGAAAAGCACGGACCTTCCGATCGAGAGTGTTTAGTATAATTACGCAAGAACAGTACGTTGGTGATTCCTTTTTGTAATTTTTTTCAGTTTTCCTTGATTATCGACACATGGTTGTTGTAGATGTTTTCAGTTCTACATTTTGCTCAATGTTCCTCGGCTATAGCACAACTGAAGGAAACAAATGCAGCGATGCGCCACTTACTGATTGAATAATTATTTGAGACGTTCCAAACGACCAAAATTAACAGAACTACAGAGAAACAGTAAACAAAAAAAACCTCTTTTATTCAGTGTTTAACTGTCTTGCCTAACGACAATGTATAAAAGAAAACAAACTACCCAGACAAACCTTCTAAACTTCCGCGGAGCCTGATTTACTATTGGAGCCCAATTTTCGGAACCTCTACGGAACTATGACGTCACTCGCCGATTTTTCGGAAGTTCCGCGGAAGTTCCGAATAGAGACGCAGAGAAAAAAGTGGATTCGGAACTTCCGCGGAGCTTTGGCGTCATTCTGAAGCTCCGCGGAAGTTCCGAAAAGATGACACGATAAGGATTGTTTCGGAACTTCCGCGGAGTCTCGACACAAATAGAATGATCCAAGAAACTGATGTATCAAATGGCATGTTTCCGTCCAATTTTTGGAGTGATTTGTTCTTGCTCGGCTTCAGCAAGCCATATAAGAACCGTGGTAGAATATGAAAATTTTCCGCTACTTTCTTCTTCGAAATTTACTTGGGAATGTCCCAGTAATGACATCCGTAACATCGAATTTCGGATAAAGCGCGTGTCCGATAAATGTACCCTTTGAATTACTACCATAAATACGGAAATTTGATAGATTTTTACCAAAAACAAATTTTTCCATGTTATCATTGAAGTTAAGACCTGATGCAGATACGTAGTACAGACACTACACTTTTGATATCGCGCAAGTAACGTCACTCTTGTTCGATTTCGGAAGTTCCGTAGACCTTGTTCGGAGCTTCCGCCGAGCCCGTTCCCAACTTCCTCGGCGCTTGTTTGGAACTTCCGCCGGATCACCTGTGGTAGATCCCGAGATAGCTCCGCGGAAGTTCCGAAAGTGTGTCTGTATAAGAAAACTGCAAATACAGGGCATTCACCCCGGAGTAAACATCGGTGCAATTGCGGACCCAGTACAAAGGCTGCGTGCAAATTGCTGGAACCTCCGCTCTCACGTTGTCTTTCAACTGAGAGTTTGATCTGCTGGAATGGATCAGATCACGCGCGATGTTTACTCCAAGATGAATGACCTGTATCACGCTCTCCCAAAATCTCGAGCTCATTTGTTATGAGACATAATAATACTGAGCATAATGTGGAACTGAAACCATCTACACCAATCAAGTTCTGAGCACAAAAAAAAAACAAGGAAATAGAAGAAAGGCAAAAAGAAACTCACCAATCACCCGTTCCAACGTGATTACACTTCTGCTTTAGCTAATCGGTAGGCCAGCAAGCCACAACGCAACTTCAGTCGCATTCTCTTAGCTAGTCACAATACACCCAGGATCGCAACGTTAGCAATAAAAAATCACGTGGTCCGACATAAAACTTTGATAGTAACTTGCTTGGCAATTGAACGGCCAGTTGTTCACCGTGATGTGTACATACAACTGGTCCAGCCTAGTAAAGCTTACTCGTTATTATTGCAACACTCTCCACGTAAAACCATATCTTCAAAACAACAAGAGAGACAGGGTGGTTCAGGAGACTACCTAAACCCTGTGGTGGGTAGTTGCTAAGTTGCCCGCCATGGCTTACACCTCATTTTCATGTTTAGCGACTACCAGATTCTTGACTTTCTCAAAATTCTCTTCTCATTGGCGTACGCAAAATGTTTCAGAGCAACCTCTGAAACTTCCTTTCAGTACGATGTCGGGAACAGTTTGCCCTGAACCGGACTGGCATGGCAAGTCATGTACTCACGCTTGCGGCGCGTCAAAGTTTACGCGTCGTCACACAGTGCAAAAGAGGGACGTAGAAGAAAAATCCTGGTTTTGCCATTGCGATTGTCGCGCGAACAAACCGCATTTCCATTTTCGTTGCTTGGGTCGCCGCGAAAATCGAAGTTTTGGAAAGGCGCGTAAACTTTGACGCGCGGCAAGCATGAATATCGCCAATGTTCTTTCATACTACAGAAGAAAGTTGGAAAATGTGGAGGTAGGATATCTCAAGAACAAAATCTTGTTTTGAAATTCTTCTCAAAGATAAGAACTCTCTAGTGATGTGCTAATGCCAGCTAATCCCCAACATTCTAACTTAGGCTCATACTTATGCACATTGTCTTTTGGATTAATATTTACATTTACGAAAGAAATCTAGTGAAGAAGAAAGCTTAAATTATACTCTGCAAGAATGCATAGTGAAGTGGAAGAACCTTACTCTTCTCCCTGTCATAAAGAGGATGGCGGGAATGGGAGAGGAGCTATGGAATACGCCAAACCAATCAGCAAAAAAGAAAATAATGGCGTGCTCACAGATATCCACGCAACACACTCGACCCTTTCATGGTACCAAGTTACACAGCTCACAGACAATGCATTCTACCATCACAGATTCGAAAAATGGAAGCGCAGAAGATGACCCTTTGTTTCAGTGGCAATCCTCACTCGCTTGGTATGCGCAACTCCTCATAAAACTGACCTTTTTTTGGAGCACAGAAATGTATAGAATGGAATAGCATAACCACTACCCAAACGCAGCAATATAAGTATAGGTATTTATGTGAAAAACACGTTAAGCTAAACTATTTCAATCAGTGTGGATAATTTACAAATGCAAACACGGAAATTTTATTTATGTACTAACAGAACTTAGTATTCTACAGATCTGGTTAACTAGACAGACTCAGGGTCGGCGTCGATGGCTTTGAACCAGTGGCCACACTCGCACCTCTTTGGCGTACCCTTACGAATCACCATGAAGTTCACATGTCCAGAATCGGGTTCACCTGCAAACGAAGGGATAGAGAATGAAAAGTTGAACAAAATTTAATTCAAACTAACAGTAGTTGAACATGACAACAATATAAAAGGTCTCCGTAAGACTTGTGTGACTACATACTAAGTCCCATGTTTAGAGAAATTAGCCAGTAAGAATTCTTGGGCAGGCAAATATTAGCATCAAAAACTTTGGTATCATCTCTGAGACAAAAGAAGGTGTACTAAAACTGTCGCTCTACGCGTTGAACACCTTTCTTAACAAAACGCGTGAGAAACATTTTCAGTACAAGATTTCACGTCCCGTTGCGGTAACGGTACAAATTCGTAATTGTTAGGCTAATACTCGACCAATAAAAAACATTCTGACAAATGAAAAACTCATGAAAATTGTCAAGATCGTTACTTTCAAAATCTTCAAGATACATTGTAGCAAATACATCCGATTCGGTTTGAGAGTGTGGATGCCGCAGCAGCGGCGCCGCTGGCATTGGGGCACGCAGCGCGATCTGTCAAACAGCTGATCTTCGATAGAAGCGAAAAAAAAAACCACTAAAGACCCCGGATAGGTCTTGGGTCAACTGTATAACCGACCGCTTTGCATGCGCCAATGCGAGCAAAGCGGTCGGTCATACAGTCGCCATAGCGCCGCTGCTATGGCACCGACACACTCAAAACGAATCGACTGTACCTCATGGCCACATATGCATGTGACACATAGTGAACTTGAAGAAGCTAGACCTTCCAATTTCCACAGTGAGAAAAGAAACTCTTGCTTCAACATAAACGTCGTAACAGTAAAAAAAAAGAATCTAAATCGAAACTACTCACACATGCATCCAATGATTCTGTCGGGGAAATGAGAAGGAACCAAATTGGGCCTTTCCTTGGTCGATGCCTCGGCACGATAGTAAACTTTTGGCTCATAGCGCTGAAATGAAAACAATACATATCGCTTCCGTTCTACCACATGTAGCAAAACCAGTATCGTCAAAAAAAAACCCCTCCAAATGCCGTCTATACTTCATTTGGCATTCTCAACAACAAATTTGCATCAGATTTGAGTCGCAACGCCAATTTACAGCCGAGTAGTTGAAAAATAATGCACAAATGTAGTTCTGTGTTGTCACCGAAACGCAGAACAATGTTGTTCCCCATGAAGCAAAGCAATTATGAATGAGGCTTAGTTTGTAGATATAGCTCAATCTCCGCATTTACGAAGGTGAAGTACACAAGTATTAAGCACAACTTGACAAATAACATTTGATACGGGGGCACGTACTGCAGCACCATAATATAAAACCTCGATGAAACGTACAACTATGACGACTTCATATTCGTGCTGTGCATGCTAGAAGACCCTTTAAATAAAATTTCTTTGGATTTCAGCGTCATTAGGATTTGAAACCTAAGGTACATAAAATGTAAAAACTGAATAGCTGAGTACAGGACGAAATTGATCTGAAAGTAAACGGCAAGACCGCGCTTGGAGAGTTTCGCTAATCCAGGAACGGCGTTGCACCCCACATTCGGTAGGAATGAGCAATTAATAGTAGGTTGGGGAGACCTGTTAGGAATGTCTGTCCAGTAGTCAAGAAAAAGAAACAAAAAAAAGTTATTGTTACATAAAACACCAGTATAAAGGAACAACATAAGAGACATTCTCCACTTCGGTTATTCTTCTGATTCTTCCGTATGGGAAATGTATGGTCCTTCCAGAAAATTCGCAATGCTACGGGCGAAATAGGTACTCGTGCAAGTCTTGACTTTTTCGCTGTTTTTCAAAATCTTGACTTCTTCGCTGTACCTCGCTAAGCAAGGCAACTCGAAGTATCGAGATGGGTTCGAGTCTCGGCTTCACAGCAGCTAATGCTCGTACTTCTATTCCTACTGAGGGACCTTCACAGTTTTGCTGCCGCAGCATTGGCGTCAACACGACAGAAGTTGTTGTCTGGGGGCAAAATACGCTCATTACCATTCCTTGCCGTATTTCGCGGCGCAAAAAAGCAAGCAAGCTCTTGCCGCCGATCCCTGCGATGCCGCCGTGACAACGCTGGCATGTGTTTAACCATGGGCGACTGTTGTCGCGGCAAATGTATGAAAGCCCTTCTACTCATCGTCTACATTTTTCTGTGGTCGTTTTTGGGACTTGTGGTTGCGCCATGCCATAGAAAAAACTTGATGTTTTTACGTTATATCGGCCTAAGGGCTGGGTAGAAATCTGCTGTAAACTTTTGGCCGAAATCAAACATCTCTTACCTTAGCAACTATTAATGTCATATTTTACCGTAAAAGCAGCATCACTTTCCTTCCGTGACGATCTGGTTTCGGAGAGGGAAAAGGCTTATCTTTACTTAATCAATGTGGTCTTTTTTGCATTATGTTTCCAAAGGATATCCCTTCTCATCCGAATTAGGTGACGTCGACAAAAAAAGTGGCGATCCCTGTGATTGAGGAATATGTGGGTGCAAACTATCTGTATACCAAGGAAGTAATCGATCTTGACATTGACTTGACCTTCCGAAGGCATGTGAATGATTCTCGATCATGAATACATTCAAACTCGTTAGGAATTCTTAATGATATGCGGTAAGGGCCCAATTCGACCGCTTTTTTCAAAACTTTATCATCAAGTTAGTGCCAAGCGCGTTTTTCTTCCTCTAGACCTCAAATGAATATTACTCTGGAAAGGTTATCTCTTACAGCGGCTTCTATTGACGCCATTTTTTTGAGTGCGTTATGTTGGCTGCTCTTCTGCAGGTCTTTTTCCCTAGCTAGCGACAAAAAACACCGAAGAGAACTTCAACAAATTTGCTCCTAATTTTTCGACGACTGAAATTGAAGAATATGATGTAAGTCATTTATACATCCGCTAAAGTGCCATTGCGCGAAACCGCTACTAAAAATCAGGATAACTGAAAAGCAAGAGAACGGAAGCAGTGGATCGTTATATTTCCACAACCTAGTAGACTTGAAGGCACTACTCCACTTGTTCTACCCCAAAATCTCAAAATCAAAAATTTCTCTGAAAGTCCCTCTAGGGGGGTTATTTGACATGCTGATCACTAATATCACGTTCATTTTGTACCGTAACCCCCATCTGGGTAGGGTTGCGGTAAGGTTGGGGTAAGTAACGTATCTCACGGAATCACCGGAATTTCCGTATATGAGAGTTATTTGACATGCTGATCACAAATATCACACTCGTTTTGTGCCGTAACCCCGTTTGGGTGGGGTACGGTAGGGTTAGGGCAAGTACAGTCTGAAGTCTCAAATTGTCTTCAACTGCCATAACCCGACCCTAATATAGTTAATTAAGGTACAAAATGAGTGTGATATTCGTGATCAGCATATCAAATACCCCCCCCCCCTCCTAGCCGAAATTTCAAAGAAATTTTTGATTTTGAGATTTTGGGGCAGAACAAGTGGAGTAGTGCCGATTTAAATACTCATGAAGCCACCACCTTCAGCATGTAACAGCACTGCATAAAACAAAAAAAACGTCACAATACTGGCTAAAAAGGCATAGTAAGAGAAAGAAACAAATGGACTTACGTCGTCTCCAGCGAGACGAGCTAAAAGCATTTTCTTCTCACGTCCAGTAGCGTGTTCCAGAGGATCGGGATAATAACCATAGTCTTCAGGTGAGGCTTCTGTTGCCAGACTACGGCGTGCAGCAGTGGCAACAGGGATTAGAGGACGCTTCGTGAGCGACGATAAAACGGTTCGAGCTGTAAGTTGGGCCATACCTGGAACTCCAAACATTCAGATGAAAAGCCATGCAAAAAATATGTCGCCATCGGGAAGAGATGAGAACGTTCAAGAGCAACACATGAATATGAATCAGCTTATCCAAAAAAAGTGTTGAAGAGAGCACTGACACATTGGCTTTCAATCATCGTAGGCAAACATTATAAAAAGTGGACAAACAGGAGCGATAACGAAATGGGGAAACAATTCTGCCTAGAAAAAAGAGACATTATACCACGATTAAGAACAGGTATAAGGAACCATGACAGTACAATGAATAACTAACTAGTCCTAGTAGAAATATCCAGTTCTAAGCAGTAGAAACCTTGTTGCCAAATTCAAGGACGCAAATCATCTCCTAACTAATCAAAATCCAATTCCTCAACATCAAATTCCTTCCTGAGGTTGCAAGCCAAATGTAAGGACCATTTCAACATAAATTGGATCAAAGATGAACCGAAAAGCATGAAAAAATCAAAGTTGGAATCGATACCGCTCAACTGATCAAACCGTGGCTGGAGACGATTCTACAGGGTGTTCGCTGTAGGACCGCAGTGCAGCCGGGGTAACTCGTCCATACAGCTCGGTGGGCGTGGACTCGCGCGCTGCTCTGGACTTTCGTCCCATGGTGGGCCCACCGTTACCCCATGGTTGATATGCCGGGTAAAATGGAGTTGGTGGGGCCACTTGGTACCGATCAATAATATGACCTGTCCTACACGTTCTGACTTGTTTGCACATTAGGTAACTAATGTACGTTACGTGTACTAACAAGTCAGAGCATTCTGGACATGACAGCTAACAAGTCAGAACGTGCAGGACAGGTCATTTTATCGACTTATACCAAGTGCCCCCCCCCCAACTCCCTTTTCGCCGATATGCCGAATATCAACCATGGGATAACGGTGGAGCCACCGTGGGACGAAAGTTCAGAGTGGTCTTGCCGTTCGTGGTGAGCGAACCAGCCGTTGCTTCCCCTCGCTGGAACGGCAACCTATACTGAGGATTTTCCGTGGACGTCACTCAATGCACATTCACCTTGAATGAAAATACCGCGCAGCCACTGCGACACCGCAAACGCGTGCGTCTCACCTGCGTCCGAGCTCCAACTAAGCCTATCCTTCATCACATACAGGAAACTTCAAACGGACGCGGACAAGGGTTAGAACCGCGGCGCGGCTGTCTTGGGCAGAGTCATAGGCGCTCACCATGCTGACCGCCTGCGTCTCTGCCCAACAGAGACGCGCCGCGATTCCAACCCTTGTCCGCGTACGTTTGAAGTTTCCTGTATGTATAGGGAACGTCATTTACAATTGCACCTCTACTCAGATAACTGGATGAGGCAAACGCAGCACGACCTGCAAAGCCACGCCCCCAAGAAATGGAAGGCAGCCATTGCTGCAAGAGGAAGACCTGCTGCATTCCAACTGCAAAGAGCTGCAAACCCAGTGTTTCGGCTGCGTTTTTTGCCTGATGAACTGTGGTGCCGTTCAACCTGCGTTCTGCCTGCTCTTTGCTACGTAGCGACACTCCCTCTGGGAGGGGTATATAAGCCGCTGGTTGAGGATCAAAGTTTAGTCGTGTCTCCGCTTCGGCGGAGACAATTTTGCCTAGTGGTTGACGTCCGTCGGGCCGGCTGGGGCCCCGGTGAAACCGCTAATAATCGGCCAGACGAGATCCGCGCGGTGCGGACGCATGCGGATGCGGCGCGGATCTGGAGGTCCGCCGGTGACCGCAGCGTCCCCCAAGCGCTGCCGCGGAAAGCGCATAGGCGTTCTGGACTATTTTTGGATGAGCTTGGGTAAGCATCCACTTACCCAAGTCTGCAGCACGAACACACCCCTGTGCCCAGATTGAGCTGCGATCTTAGGTTTGAGACGTGCAAACCAGTTCATCGCCCCCTGAACACAGCCTTCTAGGGGCGAACGCAGCTCGTGGGGCGAAAAATAAGCTTTCACCTCGCGGTGTAATTGCTGTTGAAACGTGTTCGGCCTGTGTTCGGCCTGCGTTCGCCGTCCCGGAATCTCTGAGTACGTAGACTGGAGCCCCTCACCACCCATATGGTGCTGTTGGGCGCTTTGGATGTCGGCTGTTGCCTCGCATGAGCCGCGAAGATAGTGTGACGCACCAGCTCGCGGAGAGGTGCAATCCCTGTAGAAGTGATCGTGATTGACGCTCCCTGTAGACGCGCGCTTGTCAAATGTATGCATCTGGTAGTATAAATTGCTCTATACATAAGAGCGTATACATAGTGCACCACAAGTTATTATGCATACAGTCTTGTAGATCAGGGGAGAGGGATCACCGCGACGCTTGGAATCCTCCACGTCATTATCTCCAACAAGAAGATCATTGATTGACATGTTAGACATAACTGCGTATCATGGTCGTACGTTGTCTTCAGTCATCTCTGACATGTCGACCCATGGTC